>JBBPBX010069490.1:0-18851 GCA_038048925.1 Garcialebias charrua
CGCGCTCAGTGCAGCCGCAGCTTCACGAGTTCCCGGATCATCTCTAGTTTTTAGTAATTTTAAAAGTGTTTTTGTACCTGACTCTGCGCGTGTTTTGCGGGTGAATTACAGCCGAACTGATCTGTTAAGAATTGGAGCGGATTTACCACAGGGCACAGCTGAAATCAGCAACGAACTCAAATCAGAACTCGGAAGATTGGACCTGCTAAAAACGTCCTTCTGGAAGCAGATGCACTCCAGGGGAAAGAAAAGAAAGCGATGCTCACGAGGAAAGAAGCGGGGTTGTCGTGCAGGAATTATGACGAGAATGCGGAAAGACGCTAAAACCGGTAAACCCCCGATGCCGGCTCTTTTCCTGTCTAACGTTCGCTCACTCGACAACAAGATGGATCTACTTCGTTTGAGGGTAACCACGTCGGAGGAGATGAGAAGATGTTCCGTGCTTTGTCTTACGGAAACATGGATTTCTGAGGACACTCCTGACTCTGTTTACGAGCTGGACGACCGGCTCTTTTTCAGAACAGACCGGTGCATCGAGACTACGGGGAAAACGCGAGGTGGCGGTGTTTGTATTTACGTACACAAAGATTGGTGCACGAACTGTGCTGTGATAAAAAGAGCTTGTTCAGCTGCCGTGGAGTTGATCACAATAAGATGTAGGCCGCATTATATGCCACGTGACTATTCAGTGATCGTAATCAGCGTTATTTACATAGCACCCGATGCTAATGCTAATGACGCCCAGGGAGAGATTCATGACTTACTCACCTCGCTGCAGTGTAAATATCCTGAGGGGCTTTTCATTGTTTGCGGGGACGTCAATCACGTAGATCTCCAAGTGTCCCTCCCAGCCTTCAATAAGAACGTCTTCGCAGCTACGAGAGGAGATAAAATACTCGACCAAGTCTACACAAATGTAAAGGGGGCATACACGGCGAAGACACGCCCAGCGCTCGGATCTTCCGATCACGACTCTCTGATTCTGGCCCCAAGAGAACTCCCTCCACTCAGGCGCTCAAAGCCGGAACAAAGAGAAATAACAATCTGGCCTCAAGATAGTTCCCCCATGTTGAGAGACTGTTTTGAGAGGACAAACTGGTCTGTTTTCAGAGAAGCAGCCACTGATGGTAGTTCAGTGGACATGGAACTGTACGCTTCCTCAGTCCTGGGTTACATCAGTACATGCTCTGAAAATGTATCCATAAAAAAATATGTGAAATCCTACCCGAACCGGAAACCCTGGTTAAATAAAGAAGTTCACGCCTTGCTAGCAGCCAGAGACACTGCATTCAAGTCAGGAGATAAAGTGGAACTGAGAAAGAGCAGGAATGAACTGAAGGATGGCATTAAGAAGGCCAAGGCCACGTATGCACAGAGGATCGAGGGACAGTTCACCTCACAAGACCCACGGAGCATGTGGAAGGGTATTAAATGCATAACAGATTACAAAGGCAAAAACAAACAATGCCCCAGGGACCCATCTCTGCCTGATGCCCTCAATAAGTTTTATGCACGTTTTGATGATCCAAACAGACCTGCTAGCACCAGACTCACCTCATCACCAGATGAAGAGCATCTCAGGGTGTCCGCAGCAGAAGTGAGAGGCAGTCTCAGAAAGATTAATCCTCATAAAGCAACCGGACCAGACAACATCCCAGGGAAAGTTCTGAAGGAATGTGCGGACCAGCTCTGTGAGGTGCTGGCTGACATCTTCACCACCTCACTTGCACTGGAGTCAGTTCCCACCTGCCTGAAGACCGCGACCATCATCCCAGTCCCAAAGAGCTCCACAGTGACTGGTCTGAATGACTATAGACCGGTGGCCCTCACCCCGATAGTCGCTAAATGTTTTGAGAAACTGGTCATGTCCCACATCAAGGCAACCGTCAACATCAATGAGGACCCTCATCAATACGCATACCGTGAGAACCGATCAACAGAGGACGCCATTTCTTCCGTGGTCCACACTGCTCTCACCCACCTGGATCAGAAAGACTCATACGTGCGTCTGCTCTTTGTGGACTTCACATCTGCCTTCAACACCATGATCCCCCAAACTCTGATAGACAAACTATCTACACTTGGACTAAGCCCCTCTATTTGTAACTGGGTACTAGACTTCTTAACAGACAGACCACAGTCCGTGAAGATCCACAACTTCTCCTCCTCCACCATAACCCTCAGCACTGGCTCTCCTCAGGGATGTGTGCTGAGCCCCCTTCTGTTCACTCTGCTCACATATGATTGTACAGCCACACTTCCAGGCTGTCATATTGTTAAGTTTGCAGATGATACAGCGGTGGTGGGATGCATCACAAACAATGATGAGTCCAGCTACAGACAGGAGGTGGAACATCTGGAGAGCTGGTGCAAAGAGAATAATCTTCACATGAATGTGAAGAAGACAAAGGAGATGATTGTGGACTTCAGAAGGAACAAACACACCCATGCCCCACTGAAAATAGGTGGGTCTGCAGTGGAAGTGGTCTCCAGCTACAAATACTTGGGTGTACACATGAATGATAACCTCAGCTGGAGCAACAACACCACCAGCCTGATCAAGAAAGGTCATCAGAGACTCTACTTCCTCAGACGGCTGAGACGAGCTGGTCTGAGCAGCCCAGTTCTCACCTCCTTCTACAGGTGTGCAGTGGAGAGCATCCTGTGCTCCAGCATCAACGTGTGGCATGGAGGCTGCACAGTTGAAGAGAGGAAAGCTCTGCAGAGAGTGGTGAAGGCTGCACAGAAGTCTGTTGGAGTCAGTCTCCCCACCATCACAGACATTTACACCTCCAGATGCAGGAAAAGAGCCACCTGCATCATGAAAGACCTCACTCACCCAGCACACTCACTCTTTGCCCCACTCCCCTCAGGACGGAGGTTGAGGAGCATCAAATGTAGAACCACTAGACTGAGGAACAGCTTCTACCCTGAGGCTGTTAGACTCATGAATAAATAAAAATAAAATAAAAAATAAACACTGCAAAATATCACATCATACTGATGCTGATCTGTTTTCTTGTTGCTGTGTTCATCTGTGTTCATCTGTGACCATCTGCTCATACAAACTCATGTTCGTGCTGCTGTTTATTCCCACTATATTAGGCTTAGTGTATTACTAGTTGATGTTTTTCTTAGTTAGTTCTAGATGTTATTACTGTTTTTCTCTTTCATTTGTTGTTGGATGTAACTGGGACCTCGTGTACATAATCTCGTTTTCATCTCATGTACCACATGCGGTGCAAATGACAATAAAGACTCTCTGACTCTGACTCCGACTCTGACTAAACAAACCCCAGTGGGGTAGACTCATTCAAATGAAAAAAGTCATTTTGTTGTTGCCACGTTTCTGTTAGACAAATGAAATCTAGCTTACGGTCAGATATTAGGTCCTGAATAAGCTGACCTTTGCCCATGAGGGAGCGAACGTTCAGAAGTCCAAACATTACGGAGGAGGAGGTAGCGACTGGAACGTTAGCCGACCAAGCTAGGTTGGCTAACGTGCTGCTACTGTTAGTGGCCCAAGCATTGCGGCGTGAAGAATGGCGAGAGTCAGACCAGATAGAGTTTATGGGATTAGCCTGGCAAGAGTTGAGTCTACGGCGGGAGCCACGGTGAATGTATCTCCGACGAGGATGGAAGGCAATTTCCTGAAGAGGGAGCAGAGGCGGGACGGCCGGTAGGACACTAAGACAAAGGAGCTCAGCGGCTGAGAAATGGATAAGGCCAGACGCTGGGTGGCGGAGGAGGATCAGCTGGAGAGTCCAAATCAGAGCAGGCGGCAGGTAAATCCAAACAAACTCCATGTTTGATGATGAGACGAGCCAGAGACTTAAGAGTAGAAATGCCCAGGCAAGGATCCGTGAAAAAACAGCAGAAAGGACCGAATAAAACCAAAACAAGAAAAAAGTATGACGAGCATCGGCAGCCAGGATGCGCCAGCGTTCACTCACCGGAAGTAGTTTTTTTTTTCTTACAAGTAAATCCTCAGTTAATCACACCTTCTCTTTTTCTCCGTTCTCAGTTAGTGAAGTAAATAAACTGTTAAACAATTTGGATCCCGACATTTTTTCTAATTACCGCCCAATTTCACACCTCCCTTTTCTGTCTAAAGTACTGGAAAAAGCAGTTGCTGCTCAGCTGCAGGACCACCTACAGCAACACTCCCTGTATGAGAGTTCCAGTCTGGATTCAGGGCAGCTCACAGTACTGAGACTGCATTGCTGAGAGTTACCAATGATGTCCTCATGGCTGCTGACACTGGTTCTCCCTCCATCCTTGTCCTCCTTGACCTCACTGCAGCTTTCGACACTGTGGACCATAGTATCCTCCTCCACCGTCTTCATGTGGAGGTCGGTCTCTGTGACACTGTCCTGGACTGGTTCAAATCTTTCCTCTCCGATAGGCTGGAATGTGTTAGTCTTGGCAACGCCACGTCCCAGACAGTCTGTGTCTCCTGTGGTGTCCCTCAGGGGTCAGTTCTGGGGCCCCTGCTGTTTTCCCTTTACATGCTGCCTTTAGGTCAAATTATTAATCAGTTCAACATTTCTTTTCACTGTTATGCCGACGATACACAGCTTTACATCAGGACTGGAGCCTCCTCATCTTCCCCATTGTCATCTCCATCTTCACTCACTGCCCTCTCTGCCTGCCTGGAGGAAATAAGGGCATGGATGAATCAGAACTTTCTTCAATTAAACTGCTCCAAGACTGAGGCCATACTGATTGGCACCCCTCACCAGGTACAAACATCTACTATAACAACAATTTCCTTTTCTGGACAAGACATCCCCCTCTCCACCTCTGTTACAAATCTTGGAATAAAAATGGACTCTCATCTTACATTTGAAAATCACATTAAGCTTCTGTTTAAAACTTGCTTCTTCCATCTTCGAAACATCTCCAGACTTCGCCCATCCCTAACTTTTTCCGATGCTGAGAAGCTCGTCCATGCTTTTGTCTCCTCCAGGCTCGACTACTGCAACTCCCTGTTTATTGGAATCCCTGGTAAATACCTTCAGAAGCTTCAATATATTCAAAACAGTGCAGCAAGGATTTTGTTGAGAGTTCGTAAATTTGAACATATTACACCCATTCTCCATAACCTTCATTGGCTTCCTGTCGCCTACAGAATTCAGTACAAAACTGCTCTCATTACACATCAATGCTTACACGGAACTTCACCAGATTATCTAAAGGACATTCTTGCACCATACTCATCCACCCGGTCTCTACGGTCACAGAACAGTCATCTACTTCACATTCCGAGAACCAAATTAAGGACCATGGGAGACCGGGCTTTCAGTGTGGCTGCCCCCCGCCTGTGGAACTCTCTTCCTGACTGCCTAAGAGCTCCACAGTCACTGGTTGACTTTAAGAGCGGCTTGAAGACCTTTCTTTTTAACCAAGCATACTCTGCCTCCTCATGATTCTATCTTTGATCTTAGTTGATACTGTTATTGATTTTACTTGTTTTATTACTTGTTTTATTGACATTTAATTCTGTTGCACTTTGTAGCACTTTGAGATTTTCATTAATGAAAAGTGCGTTATAAATTAAATTCATTATTATTATTATTATTAAAAAGTCTTGATCCTAAAAAAATCTGCAGGTCCAGTTGAACTTCCACCTTATTTCTTAAGGCTGGCTAATCATATCATCACAGTCCCTGTGACCCACATCTTTAATCTGTCCATTAGCCAAAATACCATTCCGGATACTTATAAAACTGCCTTTGTTCTTCCTTTGCTGAAGGGAGGTGACCCCACCTCACTGAACAACTATCGACCGATCTCTAAACTCTGCATTTTAGCCAAGGTTCTAGAAAAACTGATAAACTCTCAAATCAAAAATTATCTGGACTCATTTAACATCTTACCTCTCCATCAATCTGGTTTCAGGAAACAACACAGCACAACTGCTTCACTGAAGGTTCTTAATGATGTTGTTGAAGATTGGATGCTAAGGATTATTGTGCTGCACTTTTCTTAGACTTGTCTAAAGCTTTTGACACTGTGGATCATAACATCTTGTGTCATAAGCTCTCAGAAATTGGTTTCTCAGATCACACCATTGGTTGGTTTTCTGACTATCTTTCAAATCGGAAGCAATGTGTTCAACAAAATGTTACTTCTTCCAGTTATTTAACAGTCAACAATGGTGTACCACAAGGCTCAGTCTTAGGACCAACCCTCTTTACAATCTACATAGCTAATGTAGGTCAGAGCATCCCTGATGCATCCTTACATTTCTATGCTGATGACACAGTTGTTTACTGTCAAGCTAAAACAGTTGCTAAGGCTTTCCAGCTTTTGCAATCCACTTTTGACATCATCCAGTCAGATTTGATTTTGTTCCATCTCAAACTTGTTCTAATTGCTGAAATAAACAAAGGGATGCTTTTTTCAAATAGGAAGTCGGTCGAGCAGTTCTTCCTATGATTTTATGCTCAAATGGTGTCCCTATTGAGTTTGTTGAGTCCTAAAAATATTTGGATATCTTGGTCGAGTCGCATCTCTCTTTTAAGCTCCACATGGAAAACCTAGTAAAGTAATTGAAAGTTAAACTGGGTTTCTTTTTCAGAAACAGATCATATCTAACACTGAATGCTAGGAAATGCCTTGTAACTGTGACTTTCCTTCCCTCTATATATTACGGTGACATTATCTACATGAACACTACTACAAACACCCTACAGATGTTGGATGCTGTCTATCATGGTGCACCAAGATTCATAACTGGCTGTGATTATCGTACCCATCACTGCACCCTGTATTCACTGGTTAACTGGATATCATTAAAGGAGACCACATATAGGTCTTTAAAATTTTTATGTTATGTCTGTGTGCTATCTTGACAATATTAATTCATTTTAATACACAAAATAATTCTTAGATAATCAATTATACCCTTTTTAATTCTGCCATTTTTAACTTTCGTTTTGAACGACCGGTTTCTGATACAAGTTCTGAAGTCCACGCCCTTCAAAGATCTGTTTACGCCCTCTGTAACAGCCAGTATCTGTAATGTGTTGTTGTTTTAAAATTAGCTCTTTTTTTATTACTCATTTGACTTACTGTTAGTGCTAGCTTAAGAAAACTTACCGAAACCCGTCTGAGCGCGCCGCAATTTGCTGCTCCTTTTAGCATGAGACCACCCGAATCCGAAGCTAATGTTAGCTTGTTCCTCTTCCGGTGTTCGCCAGCTCCGCTCGTTGCACGCGGAGATTTTGGGAGTTATCGCTGTTCCAGTCAAGACAACACAAAGTTCACCAAGTGTCTCCCGTAAATTAATCCGTAAGGAGAAGGTCCTCGCTGCTGCGAGGCTGTACAGTTGAAGCTCCGCTCCATCGCGCCAGAAGCAGTGTCCCGTTGCCGCCGGTCCCTACGCCGGGGGTCCGCTCGTTTAATTTTTCCCGGCTGCGCGTTGGGAGCGATCGCAAATACACTAAAAATTGAACTAAAACATAAAAATAACAATTATACTTTATTTATAAAGCCATTTAAAAAAAAACACAGCTGCAACAAAGTGCTGTACACATGAAATTAAGAACATATAAACAAAAGATGAGATGAAATCATGAAAAACAACAGTCATGTGTTTAATACAGAAGTGGGTTGAGCCTAACCAGGGGTTGCTAGGTGAGGGGCTGGACTCAGGTTTGAGGTGGTTGGCTGCGGTTTGTGACGTCACAAACCGCAGGAAGTGGGAAACGAAGTGTATTTATCAAAGATAAATAAATCTACTTAGAGTAAATAAACCACTGGGTGCATTTTTTTGGCCTTAGGACTGTTTTTTTATGAAGTAAATACCCAAAGTTGAGTAAAAAAAAACATTAAAAAGTGAATTTTGAATATGTGGTCCCCTTTAACCTTACGCACACTCTTCCACTGGTGGAATAAAAGAGGAACAATTGCACCTACTCTGCCCAGTACGCGTGCTTAGGTGCTATGTGGCACGCACAGCTGCAGTGCGTAAATCCGATCAGTTGTTTATACACTTCAGGGAATGATCACAGGGTCAACCTTTATCTTCCCAATGTTTATCACATTGGTTATATGAAACTATCCCGCATACCTACAGCTCTTCTGGCCTCCAACCTCCTGAAGGACTCAGAGCTCATTCCACCAGAGGGATTTCAACCTCCACAGCTCCGCACAGAGGAGTGTCTGTGCAGGACATTTGCTCTGCAGCCTCATAGTCGTCACCGGCACCTTTCATCCGTTTTTATTTATGAGATGTTTCTGGCTCTTCAATGACACATTCAGTTCTTAGAGTTATTTATGGCAGAGTGATTGTTTTTCAGTCAAACAAATGTTAAAATAAAATGAAATAAAACAAAATCAAAAGAAGAAAGGAAAATATCAATAAAACATTTATTGATAAAACGACACAGTCTTGTCTGTCTTTATTTGATGGACGTTGTTTCTGTTCAAATATTCCTACAAACAGGAAAAATCATTTTTCCTTCATTGGAAATGTTTCCTTTACCTGATATGAATAAACGTTCATGCAGCTAAGATCAGGTACAGAGAGGATTGCACACATGTAACTCAGTATGCACCAACTGCATTGATTGATGGTGCGTAATTACGCTTGTTTGAGGTTTAGGCGGATGTAAGAGTGTTGTTATGGTTCTCGATCAGACCAAGTGAGGCATGGACGATATCCTGCTCCGCCCTTTAAACCCAATAAGCGACAGCTTTTAAAAGGCGAAGCTTACATGAAATAGAAAGGTGGTTACGTATTGTAACCCCAGATTCTATGAGTGTAAGCGGAGCCCTTTAAAACCGGGACCTCACTGGCTTTCAATTGGCTGAAGAAAAGAATATGCCTTTTGGGAGCCGAGCACCGGTCCAAGGGCGGTTTTTATAACGGACCGGATGGGGCCCACAACAGGTGGGCGTGGACTAGAAGATTTCAGTGTTTTAGCACGCTACGCTGGTAAACCCAATGAGCGACAGCTTTTAAAGGGCTACGCTTACACTCATAGAATCTGGGGTTACAATACATAACCATCAATTTCAGACCTTCCATTCATTAGCTCAAACATAAAACGACAGGAATACTTTAAAAACATTAATATCACTTCCTCTCCGACAGCTTGGTGGGATTTTCTTAAAATTACAAAGTCTTCACTAATTCCATGCAGATGTACATCCATTTGGAACAACCCTGAAATCCTACAACAGAATAATATGATAAATTTCCCAGGTTGGAAGTGTAAAGGAATCGAATATTTGGAACATATACAGGTAGTCCCCGACTTACGAGCGAGTTCCGTTACAACGAGTTGCTCGTAACATGGAAATCTCGTAATTCGGAACGGCCGCCACGTGTCTCGTAAGTCCGGAATTTCGCTCGTAAGTTGGAACGGTTTTGCTAGCGCGACTACAAACACTCGTTTTTCATCGAAAAACTGCTTACGAGTGCATAAAAATGATCGGAAACGTGTGTCCACATGTTTAGCTAACGAACTGTGGTGAAAAAACACAGAAAAACTCGGTATTTTTTGCGTTTTTTCCAAAAATTCGCCAGCTCGTAAGTCCGGAACCTCGTAGGTCAGAGCGCTCGTAAGTCGGGGACTACCTGTATATGAGGAAATACAAATCGGATTCAAAAAAGTTGGGACACTAAACAAATTGTGAATAAAAAAATGAATGCAATGATGTGGAGATGGCAAATGTCAACATTTTATTCGTAATAGAACATAGATGACAGATAAAAACTTTAAACTGAGTAAATGTAACATTTTAAAGGAAAAATATGTTGATTCAAAATTTCACAGTGTCAACAAATCCCAAAAAAGTTGGTATAAGTAGCAATAAGTGGCTGGAAAAAGTAAATTGGGCAAATAATGAACAGCTGGAAGAATAAAGAAGACTAATTAGGTCAATTGACAACATGCTTGGGTATAAAAAGAGCTTCTCAGAGTGTCAGTGTCTCTCAGAAGCTAAGATGGTAAGAGGATCACCAATTCCACCAGTGTAGCACAGAAAGATAGTGCAGCAATACCAGAATGGTGTTACCCAGCATAAAATAGCAAAGACTTTTAAGTTATCATCATCACCCGTGCATAACATCATCAAAAGATTCAAACTATCTAACAATCACTGTGCGTAAGGGTCAAGGCTGTAAAACTCTACTGGATGCTCGTGATCTCCGGGCCCTTAAACGTCACTGCACCTCAAACAGGAATGCCACTGTCAAGGAAATAACAGAATGGGCTCAGAAATACTTCCAGAAAGCATTTTCAGTGAACACAATCCATTGTGCCATCTGCCGTTGCCAGCTGAAACTCTACTGAGCAAAGAGGAAGCCATTTCTAAGCAAGCGTCACAAGCTCAGACATTTGCACTGGGCCAGGGGTCATTTAAAATGGAGTGTAGCAAAATAGAAGACTGTTCTGTGGTAAGATGAGTCACAATTTGAAGTTCTTTATGTAACACTGGGACGCCATGCCATCCGGACCAGAGAGAACAAGGAAAGCCCGAGTTGTTATCAACGCTCCGTTCAGAAGCCTGCATCACTGATGGTATGGGGTTGCATGAGCGCTTGTGGCATGGGCAGCTTGCATGTCTGGAAAGGCACCATTAATGCAGAGAACTATGTTCAGGTTCTAGAACAACATATGCTCCCATCTAGACGTCATCTCTTTCAGGGAAGACCCTGCATTTTTCAACAAGATAATGCCAGACCACATTCTGCAGCAATCACAACATCATGGCTACGTAGGAGAAGGATCCAGGTACTGAAATGTCCAGCCTGCAGTCCAGATCTTTCACCTATAGAGAACATTTGGCGCATCATAAAGAGGAAGGTGCGACAAAGAAGGCCCAAGACGATTGAACAGTTAGAGGCCTGTATTAGACATGAATGGGAGAGCATTCCTATTTCTAAACTTGAGAAACTGGTCTCCTCTGTCCCCAGACGTCTGTTGAGTGTTGTAAGAAGAAGGGGGGATGCCACACAGTGGTAAAAATGGACTTGTCCCAACTTTTTGGGGATTTGTTGACGCCATGAAATTTTGAAACAACATATTTTTCCCTTAAAATGATACATTCTCTCAGTTTAAACTTTTGATCTGTGATTTGTGTTCTATTCTGAATAAAATATTAGATGTTGGCACCTCCACATCATTGCATTCAGTTTATACTCACAATTTGTTTAGTGTCCCAACTTTTTTGGAATCCGGTTTGCATATATACATACACAGGTAGTCCTCAACTTACGGCGGTCTCGACTTACGGATCGTGTTATGAACTCTTCTTATTAATAAAAATATAAAATTAAATAAAAAATAATCATAAATTTGAAAAATCTTATTTTGTGTGTTTAAATGTTCTTGATTTCATGTGTACAGCACTTTGTTGCAACTGTGTTGTTTTAAATGGCTTTATAAATAAAGTATTATTATTATTAATTATTATTACTGTATTTAGAAGCCGATCTACGCAGTTTCCGGACGTTTCCGACAGTTTTTGGCAGTGTCCGCTGGTTTTGGGATAGCTCCGGCCTCGACAGCCGGCTTTGGAGAACCGTGTGCCTGATCAGAGGTTTACCTCATACGGATAAATGAGCTGGAAATGCTTGGTGAACTCTGTGGACGTCTCTGGCCTGGAGCAGCAGCCACCGATCGCTAACCCTGGACACCGTGCTAACGTGCTAAAAGGCGGAGAAAGCGCGGCGTTGGGTGGATGCTACTGGGACACCGAGCTAACATGCTAAAAGGCAGAAAAAGCGTGGCGTCGGATGGATGCTGCTGGGACACCGAGCTAACATGCTCATACCTGNTAGTGTGCTGAGGCGCACGGTACAGACAAGTTTCTCTTCAAATGTCTGTCAAAGCAAAAACAAAAAACGCCCACAAACTTTGAACCAATCACACGCTGCGAGCCGCATCGTCGGCGTCTCGGAGTTCTGCTTGGGGGCTATGTTCACGACAGGCTGTCGAACGGGGGATAGCAGCGGGAGTGCGGCCAAAAGTTGCGCAATGTTTGCTCACTCAACGGGGGGTAAAAGACATCCGACGGGCCGTCGGCTCAAGTATAACAAGGCCTTAAAGGTGCCTCTTCTATCATGCTGAACGCTCCCCGCCTCTGCTTAAAAACTGTTGGTACAAGGCTTTGCTTAGACATGTCTCCGTACATCCCCATCAACAAAAATCATGGATGAGATGAGCACCCCGCCATGGCAAGTTAACTAGGGGAAACACTGAAATGTATTAACATGCTTCAGGTAAAAGTCATTTACTAACCTGATTTAATGAGGACATAAATAGGAAAGATTGTGTCAACCAAAAAATTAACAAACAACAACAGCAGCAAGTCAAATACAGCAGAACATTTTGCTAACAATGCGCTGCTCCGAGTCAACAGATGCATTTAAAAACTTAAGACTTATCTCTTCAGACAGGCTTTTGGTTAATTTTGTACATTGATTTTAGAGTTTGTTATGTTTTACCTTTTTGTATAGTACTTCTGTGATTTTATGATTTTATTTTTCCTTTTGTAAAGCACTTTGTGACTCTCATGTCTGTGAAATGTGCTATATAAATAAAACTTACTAACAGTAAAAATTCATTTCTTAAATGTTTTGCCAGAAATTTTTGAATAAAGTAGATGCCATTTCCTGCATTCTGGTATTTTAACAAGTTGTTAAACATCTATGTTTACCTACATGTAAACACTTGATTCAATAACTATTTTAGAGACATCTAACAAAATAAAGTCAGGTCCTGTGGACAGATTTAAAAAGTGTTTAAATTATTATTGATGCATCAGGATATTTTAGAGACACCTCATTCAACTAGTTCATATAGACATCATCCTGTTTTTAAACTCACTCCTGTGGCTAAGATAATGAAATTAATGTGACAATTTATCACAGTGACTTTAGAGGTGCAATTGACTTTTATTTTGTTAATTTGTATTTAGTTTTATTTGTAACACAACATGCCATTTTACTAAACAATGGTGACTCAACTGCACATATAAAAATAAGAATATTAATTTTACCCAATGAACAGGTGACATTTTAATAACCACCCAGCAGTGAATTTAGGAGGGGCTTTTTAGTTTTCTGATTTGTGATACACACCGTGGTGAAGTTATTTTACGACAGTCATGTTTTCATCAGTGTGGTTCTCCCGTGTCGTCAATTTCAAAACTGCATGTTGCAGGTTGTTTTTTTAATCTTTGTGAAGCTTCAAGAGCTCCCACACGTTGGAGGAGTATACACCTGGTTTTCTCTGCTCTCTTCCCTCGCACTCCTCTGTTGAACCTCCGCGCGCGACTCGCACAGAGCCGTCTCTGGACTCGCGCTGCGGAGTCTTTTTTTTTTTTTACTTCAGTTCAAAGATTTCGCTGTCGTCTCCTCCCCCTGTCTATCCTGAGGTTGTGATTGGCCAAATGACGCACTCCACCAAAGATGTTTTATTATCGACAAGATGCATTACTCTGTCTTGAAATCCAGTCAGTGGGAAATGATGCATTCTAATCTGTCACGGGTCTGACCCCCCCCCCACCCCCGAAAACAAAAACTCATCGGATCTACACGAATCACGTAAATGATATATTTTGCTTTGAAAACGGCGAATTTCGCCAAAAGGTGACTAGTTTGCAGGTATGTAGATATGTGCCTGGCACCAATTCTTGTACTTTTAAGTTTGTTAATGTTAGACAACACTGCTGAGTAAAAGAATAAGCTAACATAATGCTCTGTTGTAGTGTGCTGAACAAAGCTGAGCTGTTGCACTGATTCAAACCCTGATGTGTTTTCATGAAGCAGAACCCGGTTAAATTACATTTCCAATATATCCGGGTTCTGCTTCACTCCACTGTACCAAGCCAGCTCAAACAACCCCTCAACTCTGCGTTGTGTAGTTTTTTAAGGAAGACAAGGGGTTTCTGGATGATCAGACAGTTTATTTCCTGAATGAGAACACATCAGGGTTTGAATCAGTGCAACAGTTCAGCTTCGTTCAGCACACTTGTGCAGCTTTCACAGACTGGAAACTAGAAACTCCTTTTCTACTTTGGTCCAAATTTTTCCTGTACACAACACACACATCGTGTTGTATATATCGTGATATATATCGTTATCGTGATATAAAAAAGTCCATATCGTGATATATGATTTTTTCCATATCGCCTAGCACTAAGATCAGGGATGAAGAAGAGGAATTTAATACATTTGTGTCACATACAAAACAGTCCGGCGCCGGGCAGTTTATTGTGAGACAACACGTTTGCGTATGCGGTCGTAAAATTTGAGCTTGGCGCGTACATGGTACGCTTGTGCCTCTGCGCACGGATGGCGTAGAGCGGCGTACGGCCGAACGCAGAGCTATGAGGGGGCCTTTAGACATGTTGCTGCTGCAGATCCAATCTCCGTGAAACAACGTTGACAAACAGCTTTGGATTTGCGCTCGTGTTTTAACAAGAAAGCCATAATATTTCCAAACAGGAGACCAAAACGAGATGCTAGGCTGCTAAATGCTACGCGTGCTGCAAGATAATAGCACCGTGCTGAAACACGCCTAGGAATTTTAGTTCCACGGCGCATATTCTTCCGTTAATAACATTTAATGACTGAAAAAATAACCGAAACGGTACGCAGGTGGACCGAACCGAACGTGCCATACCGAAACGGTTCAGTACACCCACGTGTACGTTATAAGGGTGTAACGGTATGCTAAAATCACATTTTTGTTCAGTTCAATTACAAGGAGGGCTCGGTTCGGTTTATTTTCGGTACAAAAAAAAAGACAAAATAAAGACTTACAAAATGTTCATTTTGAAAGTATGCCAAAAATACATTTGTATTGTATTGTAGTAATGAATAAAAGTGACCCATTTGGATGATATTTTAAATAAACAGCACTCTACAATAAATAAACTATATTAACAATAATAAAAATCTTAATACAGTAAATACAATAACAGTCAGAACCAGAACAATAAGCAACAACAGACTGTTTACAGTCTAACTAATCAAGTTTTTGTCCAGTAGCAGCAGTGTGGCTGTATTTGTCCTCATTACTCACAACCTCTTCTTGGTGGGACAGGTCCTGGAACCGTTCAGAGTTCAGTTCAGTCATCACACACTTAGCTAGCAGGTGATCTCTGGTGGATGTCTGTCCCTGAAGTGGAAGAGATGCTACCTCTGTCTGTCTGGAAATAAAACACAGAGGTAAAAAAGATAAGTCAATAAGATTATGATTTTAAATAATAATAAATAAATTATAGATAATAATTATAATAAAAGAACAATACCTCTTGAACGGTTGAATCTCCCACTCATCATCAGGGGGTCAGCTCCAGGACTTGTTGACATCAGATTTAGTTTTTTCATAAAGAGCTGAACTTTTTGACTGAAGTGTTGGCGTGATGAATGTCTCATAGCGAGGATCATTAAGTTTAAAGCCTGCGCATATAACAACATTCAGACTTAGATTCAGAGATTTAAAAACTCATACAGTTTGTGTTATTGCTCTGGACCGATCTGAATCACCTGATGAAGTAATTTTTATGCAGCTGCTTTTGTTAGCACTGTTTGTTTGTAACAAGCTGAGTGCTTTTCTTCGTTCACGTTCGGATGAAGTAGTTTTAATGCAGCTCAGCTGTTGTTGTTAGCGCTGTTTACAGCTGCTGTTTCTTCGTTCACGTTCGGGTGACGTCGTTTCCAGCGCGTTCACGTTAGACGTGTTGCTGCAGATCCAGTCTTGTAAAACAACGTCCACATAGCTTTGAATGTGCGCTCGTCAAAAAAGCCATTACGTTCCCAAACAGAAGACAGCACACGACATGCTAACGGCTAAATGCTACGCGTGCTTCGCGTGCTGCACGATAATAGCTCCGTGCTGAAACGCGCCCAGGAAATTTAGTTCCGCGGTGCATATATTCCCTCGTTAATAACGTTCAATGAGTGAAAAAAATAACCGAAACGGTTCGCAGGTGGACCGAACCGAACGTGCTGTACCGAAACGGTTCGGTACACCCACTTGTACCGTTACATGCCTAGTACGTTACACCCCTAATCAAGGTGCTAACGATCCATCGTTAGGCTGATGGTCCTCCTTAATCCTCCTTAATCATGTGAGCAGCTAGTTTTGGCTGTCAGCAACAAACTGGTTGATCCACTATGAGAAGATGCTATTTATAAGACTGAGGAAAGACGAAACGTTTCTACACATTTTTGTTTGTTTGTTTGTTTGTTTTTTGAATGTCCGGAGGACCAGAATTAACTTGTTTAGATACTGTACATGTAATATTATTTTCAGCTCAGTCATGTCTCAGCCCATGACCTTAAAGTCCAACACCCACCATGTTTTCAAATTGCATCGCCATTAATATTTATTAGTTTCTTTAAAAATAATACAGGAGCGTTTATTTATATTGTAGAGAAATAACGCTAAATGTGTTATTTCATGATTTATAGCAGATTTTAGCAGAAGCTCCAGGAAAAATCTGCCCCTCTCCATATATGGGCATTCACGTCACTAAAGTGACGCCTTGGAGTTACAGGCGAGCGAGGAAAAGAAAAAGCGAAGCATTTTTAAATATTCCCTAAAGCTGCCTGTGTTGATTAATCCTGCTGTCGCTCACTCATGTCTATCATATTCTGAGCGAGCATCCACGTAGACATACTAGTTTAATTCGTTTGATCGCGACAAATTCATTCATTTCCGCATCGGCTTTTTATTCTCTCCCCCCTTGACCAGACAGGTAGGGCAGCCGCGCAGTGGAGCTCTGCGCGCGTGCTCCCCGCAACAAGGCTGACGAGAGCAAATACACTCGAGGGAGCAAATTACACCGGCACGAGGAACTTCAAAGGAATGAGGAACCAGCGGAACGAGGAGCCAGAGACACGCGCGGCTTGCTCCTCTGGGCAGAACGCGCGGCTCGCTCCTCTGGGCAGAATGAGAGCAGCAACGGTCCGCAGCGGTGTTATAAAATAAATAATATACAAAATCAGAGCGCTGGTCCATATGTACACACAAATGCACCAGGAAATATGCAGTTATAACTCCCACTCTCTCTCATAAACCTCCATAGAAACTCACTCCTGCCTTCTGCCTTCTGGGTGGAGATGTAACAAAAGTCACATGACACTTCGGGACTCTTCGGCCAGGTTTCCGGATTCATTCGGGAGTGTTTTTGTTTTTTTTAACCCTCGCCGTGCCCAAATGCAAAAATGAAAATAGACATAATATTAAATTACAGTAATTGTCCTATATGGTGAATTGTTACTGTCATGGTGGGTGTTGTCCTTTAACCTAGAATCCTGGCATAAAATAAGATGAACTACTGTATATGCATTCCCACAAGAAAATCTAGACCTTGAATCATATTAGTCATGAGGCCGAGATGGTGTAGAGGCAGGGCAGCCGGCTCAGGACCGGAAGGTTCGATCCCCGGTCACTGCATACCTCGTTGTGTCCCAGGACAAGACACTTAACCCCGAGTTGCTCCCGGTAAAACTGGCTGGCACCTTGCATGGCAGTCTACCGCTACCGGTGGATGAATGGGTGGATGGCTGGTACTGTGAAGCGCTTTGGGGCCCCTCATAGGAGGCTGGAAAGCGCTATATAAGTAAGCTCCATTTACCATATTGTTATCCAGCAACACTGAGTGAATCATACATGAGGGTTTCTTAACATTCTGCCATGTAAAGTTCACTTTCAGAAAGACATTTAAAACAACTTGAGTTTGAGGGTATATTTGTTCATTCTATTTCATTGCTTCCAAATAAATGATGCTTTTAAAATGAATCAAAAAATAACTACGTATTTGTAGTAGGCTACAGATGGGAATATGACTAGAGTAAAATAGAAACAGGAACTGGATAGAAAAATAATTTAATGTCCAGCTAGAAATAAATGCACGGTAATAATATTAAGCACTTATGTGCGTTAAGATATAACCTAAAAACAGTATAAACCCAGATAAGCTGTGTTTGAATAAGATGGAAAAATAGTTCCGTGAAAATGACGTCACATATTTTGTTGTTACACCTTCACCTGTCTGTGGGAACGGCAGTAAGCTAATGCTAGCTCTCCGCCGCACTGACGTTAGCGCAGTTAAGTCAGTCAGGTCCTCTGGATGGATGCAAACAAGACAAAAGTTTTTTTTACTTTTTGCATCCGTCCAGAGGACTGACTTAACTTAGTTAGATTTTTCTACCTGGGTTATTGAACATGCATCAGGTTGTTAGCTTCCGCAGACTCACCGAGTGATTGACGCCCCATATAAAAACGCCCAGGACCGGCTCGCTCGCTCGGAACACCTTCACCTTCTGCTGCACAAAGTGCTTCTTCTTCGTCTTCGTTTTGGGTGCCAGGTTCGTGGTCCCCGGGTTACCGAGGGCAGCCATGGCCGCAGTCTTCCGTCGGCCTCTGGCTGAACACCGGACAGCTGGAGCGGGCGCAGACACTTCTTCTTCCTTATGGTTGAACTTCCTCCGTCTGCAGCTCCTGCTCGCAGAGATGACTCTGAAAGTCACGCGCTAAACTCTGACAGGTTCACCGACCGTGTTTAATGAGACAGCGCTAGCTGAAGAAATAACTCTACTGACTCTTCTTCTGTGAGGTGTAACGGCAGCTTACATCCTTCAAGGTGTATTACCGCCATCTAATGGTATTAGTACTAAAAACTACTGTACAGTACAGTACTTAGACCAGATATCTATGCACCAACCTTTTTGAATCTGAGCAACTTCGTGGGTACGGAGTCATACAAAGGGCACCAGTTTGATAAACTCTTTGGAAATAACAAAGCGTAAATTGAAAAAAAAAGTATAATAAACATATTTTTAAGAACATATTTTTAAGACAGACATTATGAAATAT
>JBBPBX010069491.1:6152-18850 GCA_038048925.1 Garcialebias charrua
TGTATATGTATATACTGTATATATATACACACAGTATATAGCTATTTTGAGAGTAACTGGAACCTTGAGTAAACAATTTTACGTTCCACCTCCAGTACCACATGTGATGCGAATGACAATAAAGTCATCTTGAACCATGAACCTAAATAATTTTAAGAGTCACCGCTATTCTAAACTTTACGGTAAAGGTTTTCAAATTCCATCCATGGCCTAAATTTAGACCCAGATAAGGCTGTATTTGGACACAGATTGGTTACAAAATTTAAATAGAAGTTATATATACAGTATATTGCTTAGTATATTGCGCACATATTTTGACATTTATGGTTATTACGTTTAAGAGGCGCTGCTCTTCTAGGCTTTCTGGTAAGTTTTTTTTTTTTTAACCGCCATGGTCCGTATTCTGATGAATTCTTATATGGACTCAAACAGATTAGTAAATATCAACAAAATGTATATTCTTCTTACCTGCTCCCATTTAATCTGATTTATGATAATTAAGAGGTGCAGCTTTTCTAACCCTTAAGGTAAGAGTAGAGTCACTGCCCAGCTCCAGATTTAGACATACAGTAGATAAAGGCTTTTTTTGGACACAGATATGTGTGCACATTTTTTATGCATCCATCCATTATCTTTACCCGCTTCTTCCTTTTTGGGTTGTGGGGGTCACTGGTGCCCATGTCCAGCCATCACTGTGCGAGAGGCCGGGTACACCCTGGACAGGTCTCCAGTCCATCACAGGGACACGTAGAGACAAATAGACAAACAACTGTTCACTCTTTCACTCACACCTAGGGACAATTTAGAGTTACCAATCAGCCTAACCTGCATGTTTTTGGTCTGGGAAGAAACCGGAGTACAGAAAAACCCACACATGCACAGAGAGAAGATGCAAACTCCACCCAGAAAGACCCTCGGACCGGGATTTGAACTGGGGTAACCTGCTCACTGAGAGGCAGCAGCTCCACCAACTGCGCCACCGTGCTGCTTACATTTATTATATTTATGATAATTAACTTAAAAGAGGTGCAGCTTTTCTATCCTTTAAGGCAAGGGGTTTTATCTGCCCACGTCCAGAAGATTGGTCTGTAAATTTCAACATAATGCATCTTTCTTTCTTTCTTTATCTGTGCACGTTTTTTGCATATCTACAATAATAATGTACGTGGCGCTGATTTCTAGCCTTGACCGAAAGCATTCTCAAAATGTGGACAGTGGCTCCAGATCTAATCCCAAATTATATCTTCTCTGGACCCAGATTGGTTGCTAAGTATGAACCAAATGTGTTATATTTTAGCCTGACCCTTGTCCTTCACTTTGCTTCGTACTAGGCAGTGAAGGGAAATGAGAATTGAGCGGAGCTGTGCAGGAAGGCGAGGGCCAGTCTAGTTATATATATTTTCCTGCCCTTGTTTTCTCTCGTTTATGGCAATTAATTTTAAGATCACAGCTCCTTTATCGTTTTTGAGATGGGTTTTTAAATGCCATGGTCCAGATTTAAACCCAGATGATGTGTAATCTGGACCCAGATTGGGTGGTAAACTTCAGAATAATGTAGACCCAATGATATCATACCTACCGGTATACTCAAACTGTTTGGTAACTTCAGCATTTTATGTATTTTTTAACCTGCACATTTACAAAAATTACATTTAGGTGGCACGTGTTTTCTAACCTTTACAGTAAAGGATTCTCAATCTCCAAAAACCAGATCCATACCCAGATTAGGTCCTGTTTTGACCCGGATTAGCTGCTAAAGATCACCACAACATATATTTTTGCCTGAGCATGTTTTGCACATTCAGTGTAATTGATATTAAGCAGTGCAGCTTTTCTGGTCTCATTTGTGTTTGTGGCTCAGTTCATAGGATGAGTGCATAAGAAAGGCCTGACCGCCCTTTGTGTAATCCTCCAAGAAGACTGCGCTTCAACTGGAATTCCAGTCCTTAGTGGGTCATGAGCAAACGTTCAGGATATTAATAGCTATTGTGGGCGGAAAAGGGAAAAAAGCTTCTGCTTCTTTTCCGTATGTTTTGTAAGGAAACAGTCCAGATGGATTATCTCTCGGTCTGGAGCTCTCTGTTGCTTCAACCAGCTCAAATCCAAGTGGCGCTGGACTTGCCAGAAACACGCACGCCCATGTGCTCGCGCTCCTCCCGTCTGAAGTACAACAAGCTATTACTGATTAACATGTCTGAACTCAGCCAGTTTGCTTTTTCCTCTTGGTCTCGTTCTCACGTGAAGCACGAACGACGTGACGGCCTTTTTCTTCCCAACGTGCCTCCCGTTCCTCGTCGTGGAGCAGATATGTTTGTCGCCTTCCTATTTGTTGCCTGAGAAACCATGCTGGCTTGTCTTCTCACATTTCACACTTGGCTTCATCCCCTTAACCCCTGACGCTCGGGCTGGATGGGCTGCCTGACCTCCAGAGTCATGGATGTTAGGCTCATTGGCATCACAAGGGCCCGGGCTGGGCTTCATTTCGCCCAATAGTTGTAAACACGAAGAGGAGCGCACTTTTCTGGGATTAAAGGCTTAGCATCACCTGAAGAATTGCAGTTAGCCCAGAATGTGTTGGGATCAGCCTCAGCTACTACCACGCCTGTAAACCTGTAAAAATGAACTGAACGAAAGCCATTTTTGTGCTTTCCCTGGTCAGTTGTGTGTGTTTCTCTGCACACACACACCAGGAGCATTATGTGGTGTGACAGCTCCACTGCATATTTAGAGTTTCACAGCAGGGTGGCATTCCAGGAGAGCAAGGAAGAGATAATGTCAGCACGCCACTGGTAAACTTCCTGTTTCATCCTGACCTGGGCCTCAGAGCCTGAAGGGGGTCTGGTTCAGACTTATGGCCTTTTCCCGTGGGCTGCACTCGGCTCGACTCGGTGACCCAGCTCGGTTCGTAGGACCTCCTTAGTCGAGCTGAAGATTTGACGTCTGTAGACTGCAGGACGTCGATTGGACAGAGAGACGTCAATCGTGAGAGAACCAAACCCATGATTTCCAAAACCTCACAATGCAACATTTGTTTCCAGTTACCTTTTTTAAAATAAATTTAATTCAGCCTTGATTTATACAGGTTAGTCTCACTGAGCCTCGGGGACTCATTTACAAGAGAGACTTGTTTTGAACAAAGAGTGATGACAACAGTAGACAGTTATAAAAAAGCATACAAATTGAGAAGAACAAATAAAAGAAAATGGTATTAAAACACAAACAAAAACAGCAAGGTTGTAAAGTGATGTAGAATACAAACAACTGGAACATGTGTTGGTTTTTGCCATGAACTTAGCAAATGTTTGAAACCACATAGAGAGGTCAAGGTCAAGAGCTTCAACAAATAAGAAAATAAGTAGGGGTTGAACGAGTACATAATTTTTAAACTCAACATTAACATAATAATACTCGAGTAGAGCTCGAGTAGTTGATGATGTCATAGGATCTCAAGATGCAAAAAATAATTAACTAATTAAAACCGGAAAAAAAAAGAGTAATTTATTATTTACAAAAAAAGACCAACAAACATTGGGAGCATATATTAGGCTCCTACCATTTATCTTACAGCAAATAAGTCACAGGAAACCCAAAACTGTTAGTTATTATTATTAAGCTGCAAAAGTGAAAAAAAAAATGTGCGGCACGTCAAAAACGAAACTAAAAACAGTGGGGCGGTTGACCACCCCGCACCACCGCCTGTGGTGCTGCACATTAGGTTTAGTTTTAGAGATTAATATGTTAATAGGTTTTTATAAGTTTAGAGATTAATATTTTTTGCCTTTCATTTTTGAAACAAGGTCAGAGGAAGCTGGTTCTGGTTCGGTCGATTGGACCCGGTGTTGCACCACATTCTGTGACCTGCAACAGTTCATGCAACACTGCCCCCTATAGTCACAATATACGGCGGTCACAGATTATGGTGTAACATCGGTTCGCAACGCGCTCCAAAAAGGAAGTTGATTCATTTTCAGTTCTGTAACTGCGGCGTGATGACGTCACTACGACACTAAAAATAAGAAATATATAATATCTTCAAAAATGGCAACACTGTGGTACAACGAGGAGGTGCAGAAGTTTTTAACAGACTCAGTCCGGTGGAACGAACGTGGCCTTGGCATTTTTAGAAACCGTAGCAGTGTTCTGTTATTCTTAGATAGACAATAATGTCGCAAAGGTTTGATCCCGCTCACATCGAGGCGGCACTCAGACTGAAAACCACCGGGACCATGAGACCTGCATAGAGTCATCAAAGTTAAAATGGCAACACACCACACAAAGAGAGAGACTCCCGACCTGGTCCACAAAAAAGAGTGTTCATTTGAATTGTTTCACCATCGTCCAGGCTCTCCTCGACTCGCTCCGACTCTGCTCGAGTCTCACGGTCTACGTGTATAACAGTGCCACCTCGATGTGGGCGGGATCGTCAGCCAGACCGCCCAGAGCGTCTTGAGGCAAACACAGCACCGCAACGGGCAAACAAAGTGAAATAAAGTCCAAATAAGTTCTAAAACACTGTCTCCCAATCCGAGTAGGTCCAAGTAGAGCCCATTGAGTAAGGCCAGCTGCTCTGCTGCATGAAAGAAGAACACAAGTGATGGTCTTCACCGTGTTAGACAAAAATACGCTCCTGTGTGAGTTCTGTTCAGCGAGACACCGACCCAGGAAGTGTGCCACACTGACTGACAGGATGCAGCCAAGGTGGTGTTTAAATTATGTTTTACTGGGCCCAGTTTCCTAAAATAGACATCAGAGCGTATCGCTCAGTAGCACAACACAGCGAGGGGTGGGGGGGATAATGTTTCTGCTTCTGTTTGTGTAGTTTTCTTTGTCATTTAGCAAAATATCTCCTAAACCAGCAGGTGGATTTCAATAAAACTACGACTTTTTCTGTTGTTTCTCACGATAAGATCTCAGCTTGAAGCTCTGGCACTAAAATGGTAAATGGACCGCACTTATATAGTAACAAACATCATTCTATCTTATCAAGATACTCAAAGAGCTTTACAACACAGTCTGTGTCCTCCTTTACCCATTCATACAGCACTTTACTACAGGTAGTCCCCGACTTACGAGCGCTCTGACCTACGAGGTTCCGGACTTACGAGCTGGCGAATTTTTGGAAAAAACGCAAAAAATACCGAGTTTTTCTGTGTTTTTTCACCACAGTTCGTTAGCTAAACATGTGGACACACGTTTCCGATCATTTTTATGCACTCGTAAGCAGTTTTTCGATGAAAAACGAGTGTTTGTAGTCGCGCTAGCAAAACCGTTCCAACTTACGAGCGAAATTCCGGACTTACGAGACACGTGGCGGCCGTTCCAAGTTACGAATTTTCGCTTTACGAGCGCCTCGGAGGAACGGAACTCGCTCGTAAGTCGGGGACTACCTGTATAACTATACAAAGAATAATCAGAGCTTTATTACATTCAAACACCGATGAGACACACATCAGAGACAACAACCGTGTTTCCATCCATTTTCATTTCGAATTTTGAGCTAATTTTTGAAATCTCGCAAATATGTAAATACAAATTAATGCGAAGCAGAAGTGTTTCCATCTGCTGGCTTGTAGCGCATCTACCAAGCCACGCACAGCGTCATTACGTCAGACGTCAGCGTCATTACGTCAGCACTGCGCATGTCTACAGTAAACAGGAAGTAGCGGTTGAAAACAGAACCCGGCCACACATCTCGTCAAAATGGAGAGAATATTTCAGGTACGTGTTGCTATCGGGCAAGTTGTATTTATTCTGTCATGCCAACTAGTTTTAGCGATGTTACATGTTGTCCGGAGCGGAAACAGCTGAACGTCACGTGACGTGAATGTTCGCTACGGCAGAACTGAGTCGGAAAATCTGTTTCCATCTGTCGTTTTGCGCATCTGCTCATTTTCGAAGATCCCAAAAACCACCTCAAGCGAGCGTATAAACTTTTTGGCGAATTTGAGGAAGTAACTTCGCATTTTGCCTTTTCCATTAAGCTTTTCTGCTGCGATACTTCAAAATGCGCAGCTAGAAACCTTGATGGAAACACGGCTAATGAGGGGTTCAGTGTCTTGCCCAGGGACACTTCAGCATGTGACTGGTGGAATAGACTATATGCCACGGGGGGCCGTGACGTACTTCCGGTAAAATGCCGCCCACATCCGCCACTTCTGGTTCCCATCCACTGCCGTTGTTGCTAGCGTTAGCTCCTAGTAGCAAACCATGACAACGACCCGAAACGGGAAGCGGCTGCGCGCTACCGGCACTACACGTGAGTACCGTTGTGTCCGCCCACCGGTGGGAACAGCTGTTCCGAGGGGGGGTTTCGGCGAAGATTTATCGCGGCTATCCGTAGGGGGAACGTCGCCATAATTTTATATGGGTTTATATGTGTATAGAGTTATTATTGGTGTGTATGCAGATGTTTTATTAATTGTATTTAGTCATTTATGTTTGTGTCTTTCCCGCTAACCGGAAGTGCGCCGTCTGGGTAATGACTGCGGGAGTGCTGGAACGGAAGCCCGTGGCATATAGGCTATTGAACCCACTATTAAAGGCGGCGGGCGATAGGCATTCCTTCAAGAACTGTTAAGGCTTAAATTCTGTCAATGTTCATAAATCATAAACTATTCAGATCCATGTTTTTTGTCGCACGTATTTCAGCTTGTAACTCGTCCAGTAATTTTAATTTAATTTTGAAATTAAATACCTCTTGAGTATTGGGTATCAAAACGTTCGGCTCATTCACGACATTTCCTGCTGGGACTTCTGGTTTTTGTGCAGTTTTTATTTTTTTAAATATTTAGCTTTTGGGGGGCAGCACAGTGGCTCAGTTGGTAGAGCTGCCACTTCTCAGTGAGCAGGTTGCCAGTTCAAATCCTGGCCAATGGCCTTTCTGGGTGGTTTGCATGTTCTCTCTGTGCACGTGTGGGTTTTCTCCGTGTACTCCAGTTTCCTCCCACAGACCACACACATGCACGTTAGGCTGATTGGTGACTCTCAGTTGTCCCTAGGTGTGAGTGAGAGAGTGAATGTTGTTTGTCTCATTTGTCTCTGTGTCCCTGCGATGGACTGGAGACCTGTCCAGTGTGTCCCCCAGGGGCCTCTCGCACAGTGACTGCTGGATGTGGGCACCGGTGACCCCGTGACCTGAAAAAGGAATAAGCTAGTAAAGATAATGGAAGAATTGATGGATGTTGTTTTCGTTGAAAATTAACGGAGCTCTCTTCACAAACTCCTTCAGCTGTTTACAACCTTTTACTGTTCATTTCAGCTTTTTGCTCTGGTTCAGCTTTTTTAACCTCTTTCTGCTGTTTTCATCTTCCTTTAGTGCCATTTAGCTTCTTTCTGCTCATTTATAGCCCTTTTCTACATTTCTTTGGCATTTTTGCTGCTCCTTTCATTTATTTCTTAAAGTGAATCTAAACCCTAATTCAACTTTTTTTAGCTGAGAAACTCCCTAGAATGTGTTTAAAAGGTTTCATAGCACTATGTCTGTGTTAATTTTCATGAAATTGTTCGTATTAGTTTAAATCGGCAATATTTGGTCTAAAAACGTGTTTAGGTAGTCCTATGGGTTGAACAGAGGTTATTGCACCCTAATTTCCTTATTTGTCTACGATTCGCACAGTGACGTATTTTCGCAAGCTTTCGTCACGGACGTGGTTCAAGCAGAGCCAATCCCCTGCGGAGATGACACGGTCCTCCCTCCAGTGCATACCTTATATGGAGTGCTACATTTCACTCCTGAAAAGCTCTGCAACAAAGCATATTATAGTTTTCGGAATGGCACTAGTTATTTGTGTATTGTAACTAGTTTATTTTAGGAATGTTTTTCACTTCTTCGAAACTGTCTGGTTGTACTGTATATGTTTTAATATGGTGCGTTAGAGGAGCAGTGCATGAAAGCCGATTTGGCTCAGTGGTGTAGACACTGGGTTTGAATACGGGAGACCCGAGTTCGATCCCCGGTCACGGAGTACTCTTTTTTTTTTTTAAGCCTTTTGTTTTGGATAGGTCGGGTGGAATAGATAAATACATCTACAGTACATGTTTATTCTTTGTTGTTGCTTGGTTTATGTTGTTGGCTACAGTTCTAGTTTGTTGTAGGTTGTTGCTGGAGGAGGCGTGGACGCAGGAAACCCCCCACCTCCTCCCCTCCTTTAGGCGGTGCCTCTGCAGTCTATCGGAACGCCCATTTTGTTGAAGATTTTTGAATCTGGACTTGGGGAGGAGTTAAAGATCCAGAGGCCGTTCAGTGACACTTTAAAATCTCAGCGTTTTGTGCTTCTTTCAGCTAATTTTAGCTTGGTGATTTTTCTGCTACTTTTAGCTGGTTTTCTGCTAATTTTAGCTGTTTTGTGCTCTGTTAAGCTTCTATCTTCTAATTTCATCTTTATTGTTCCTTTTGGCTTTTTCTGTTAATTTAGGACACTCCCATCAGCTTTTATTTTTATTTTTTGCTCATTTGAGCCTGCTTCTGTTACTTTGAGCTTTTTTTCTACTACTATCAGCTGTTTTCATGTACTTTCAGCTACTGTTTTTGATAGTTTCATCTTTTTTGTGCTCCTTTCAGCTTCTTTCTACTTTTCAGCTATTTGTGTGTTTCAGGTGAGCTTTATCTTGTTCATCAGCTTTCAGCAACAAACATTCACGCTACCGGTACATTTCCACCGGAAATGACTTTTCTTAAATTAAATAGTTTTACGTATCGGCTGTGATCGTCCTGAAAACTCTGCCGAGCTGCGTTTAAATAAATACAGAAATTATCCCAGTCTGGAGCAGAAAAAGACAACAAACAAAAAAAAAATTAAGCAGAGCTTGGGCTCAAAACCTCCCACGCTGCTTTCGGCCGCTTTCGGCTCTGTTGCGACTTGTTTGTCTGTCGTTGGAGGATTTCAGCTTCTTCCAAAAACAATTGCGCTCAAACACCCTCAACTGCAGAGGGCAGGAGCTAAGTACACAAGGGTACAGGAGCTGGGTACACAACGGTACAGGAGCTGGGTACACAACGGTACAGGAGCTGGGTACACAACGGTACAGGAGCTGGGTACACAACGGTATATTGGCATGATAAAAAACCCACAAAAACACAAGTGGAGCCATGAGATGCAAACTGAAAAAAGACTCCCTGTCCTCTGCCTCTGTGTGATTGTTGTTATTGTTGTGTGTGTGTGTTGTGTGCAGCTGTTTGCTCTCCTATTAGTTTGCTGTGTTGTGAGTTTGTCCAGTTTGTGATTTATTCTTAACATCTGTCTCTGGCAGGTGTGTGGATCCAAAAGGTTCTCTGTCTGAGCCTGTGATGTAGCTGTCATTGTGTGTGTGTGTGTGTGTGTGTGTGTGTGTGTGTGCAGAGGAAACACAACAGGGCCGTCCTCCACCCACTCTCTGGGTGAGTCATTTTGTTTGGAGCCCTGTGTAATCCAAACCTGTGTTTCTTGTGTGCGACACAGACTCTGAGCCGCGGCCTCGGTGCTGACTCGGTTCTGGGCGGCGAGTGGTAAAAACGGGCCCGAGCGGCTTCGCCTGCAGCCTCACCAAATGAGAAACAGACTTGTGACTCATGACACGGGGCGCGAAGATGCAAACAAAACATGATCAGATGTTTGGATCAAAGCTTTGATTCGTCTCACATGAAACTGAGTCGATAAAACTAAAAGAAGCTGCACACTAGCTAAAAGGAACCTCAGGAACCTAACACTAGCTGAATGCTAAAAGAATCAGAACACTGGCTAAATGCTAAAAAGACACTAGCTAAAAAAGGCAAAACATAGATAAACGCTAAAAGGCGTATATGTTTTGCTAAATGCTACAAGAAGCAAAACACTAGCTAAATGGTGAAGTAAAATAATAGCTAAAAGCTAAATGACATTAGCTAAAATCTATAAAAGCAGAACACCTGCTAAAAGCAGCATCACACTAGTTGAAAGCTGAAAGACACAAAATGATAGCTATACACTGTATGTAGAAAATGTTAGCTTAAAGTAGCAACACACCAGCTAAAAGCAGTTAAAACAAAGATAAACAATGTACAAGGCTAGCTAAAACTAACCAAAAGCTAGCTAAAACCATGGAAGGGTTAGCTAAAAGAAGCCAAACACTAGTAAAAAACTAAAAGAGACAAAACCATCTGAATGCTAAAAGAAGCATAACACTGTCTAAAAGCTTAAAGTGGCAAAGCTAGCTAAATATTTAAAGAAGCAGAACACTAGTTAAAGACTAATAGAAGCAAAATACTAGCTAAACTGTAAAGTAAAGGACTGGCTTAAAGCCAATAGGCGTATAAAATTATCTAAAAGCTATAATAGCAAAACACTAGCTAAAATCAGCATCACTTTAGCTGAAAGCTAAAAGAAACAAAACACAATCTAAAATAAGCAAAACGGTAACTAAAAGCTAAAAGTAGAGAATGCTAGCCAGCTAAAAACAGTAAAAAGAAAGATAAACTTAGCAAAAAGGCTAGCTAAAACTAACAAAAGGTTATCTAAATACCAACAAAGTATTAGCTCAAAGAAGCCAAACACTAGCTAAAAGCTTAAAGGTCAAGGTCAAGGTTTCTTTATTGCCATTCTCATCATATGTGGTACATGTGGTGAAACGAAATTGTGCACACAGGATCCCATTTACATCAGTTACCAGTTAAAGGGACAAATCCAGCTAAATATTAAAGAGGAACTAAACCCCGGTCTAAAAACGTGTTTACGGTGACCCCTATGAGTTGAACAGAGGAATTGCACCTTAATTTTCTTATTGGTCCAGGATTCTCACTGTGACGTGTTTTCTCACTCTGATGTCATTAGCTATGTTTCCATCCAATTTAAATTCGATTTTTGAGCGAATTTTAGAAAATTTCGCTAAAATGTAAATTAAAATTATGAGGATCAGAAGTGTTTCCATTAACTGGCTTGAAGCGCATCTGCAATGCCACGCAAAGCGTCTCTACGTCAGACGTCAGCGTCATTACGTCACACGTCAGCGCCATACGTCAGACGTCAGCGTTACGCACTTCCACAGTAAACAGGAAGTAGCGTTTGAAAACAGACATCTCGGCAAAATGGAGAGAATATTTCAGGTATGTGTTGCTATCGGGCAAGTTGTATTTATTCTGTCATGCCAACTAGTTTTAGCGATGTTACATGTTGTCCGGAGCGGAAACAGCTGATCAGTCACGTGACGTGAATGTTCGCTGCGGCAGAACTGAGTCGGCTAATCTGTTTCCATCTGTCGTTTAGCCGACTCAGCTCTGAATCGACTCCCCAAAAACTACCTCAAGCGAGCGTATAAACTTTAGAGCGACTTAGAGGAAGTTAACTCGAATTATGCCGTTTCCATTTAGCTTTTCTGATGCGATGCTTCATAATGCGCACCTAGAAACCTTGATGGAAACACGCCTATTGAAGTGGTTCAAGCAGAGCCAATCCCCTGCAGAGATGAGAAGGTCCTGCAGCATTCATACCTTATATGGAAGTGCCACATTTCACTCCTGACAAGCGGTTTTGTTTTCCTTTTTTTCCCATTTTTTTAAGCCTTTGGTTTTGGATGGAATGGGTGGAATAGATAAATACAGCTACATGTTTATCCTTTGTTGTTGCTTGGTGTATGTTGTTGGCTAGAGGTTTGATTTGTTTTAGGTTGTTGCTGGTGGAGGCATGGACAAAAGCACAACTCTACCTCCTCCCCTCCTTGTCTCTCGACACGCCCATTTTGAGGGTGATTTTGGATCTGCTTAGGGGGAGGTGTTACCATCTCAACCTGGGTTTAGTTCCTCTTTAAACAAAGAACTGTGTCTAAAAGCTAAAAAGAGCTAAACTATTTGCTCTCAAACTTGCTAGCTAAAGGCAACACCAGACAAGCTAAAAGCAATAAAAGGACAGCTAACCGCTAAATGTAGCAAGTGTCTAGCTAAAATAACAAAAGGGTAGCTATAAATAGCTGCAAAAGGATAGCTATAAATAGCAGCAAAAGGGTAGCTATAAATAGCAGCAAAAGGGTTGGCTAAAAGTAGCAAAAAGCTAATCATAAAAACAGTTCAACCTAAAAACATTCTGCTTTTTGTCATGTGACATTAACGTGATCTGTCAGCACTCGGACCGTGCGTGGAGGACTTTCAGCTTCCACCACACCTTTAGCTTGGCTTTTGTTAAACCAACTGAGTTTTTGTGTCTACCAAGGTCGCATAGCTGTGGCGGCCATCTTGAATCAAATCCCAGCTAAGTTTTCAGCTAATTCTCATTCTCAGCTAATTTAGTTCCAGCTAAACATCCTCTCTGAGGCTGCACGCTTTCCTGGTTCCTGCATTTTTATTTACTTGCACGGTCGGGCTGAGTGTTTTGTTTACATTGAGTGAGTATCAAAATGTCTGGAAATTACTGAAGTTAACACTTTTGGCTTCTTTTGATATGGTTCAGGATAAGCTTGTGTGTTGTGGTTGTATTGTGTGTAATTTTGCTGCAGTCCTATCAAAGCGGGTTTTGACGTGGTCGACGACAGATAGATATTTGGACTTTCTGTGTGAGTCTGAAGATGCGTGGCGACACGGTGAATCAAGTCACAGTCACGGAGAAGAAAATATTTCTCCATTTTCATGTCATTTTCACAGCTTTTCAAAGCTGCTGTGATGAAGTGGTCTGAAAGCTCCACCGAGCTTTTTGAAGGTTCTTTACGTTTGAGACCCTCAGGGGGCAGAAACTTCCTCTACAGAGGAACAGAAAGTT
>JBBPBX010069493.1:0-18849 GCA_038048925.1 Garcialebias charrua
AAGGGTGAGATGGAGGAAGAAGGGTGCCACATTTTCCATCTCAGCCCCACTACATTTTATTTATTTATTTATTTTTCATTCATTAAAGGTTCAGTATGTAATTTCTGGAACACGCTGGAACTTAGGAAAATTTTGAACAGACACGTTTCTGGTCCCTCCCCCTCAGAGCCATATATGGCTCTGAGGCTTGCTCTTGCCCTAGCTCTGCTGAAATTCAAATTCAAGCTCTGTTTTTATTGGCTGATTCAAATTCAAGCTCTGTTTTTATTGGCTGGTTACAAAATCTGTTTTTATTGGCTGGTTAACGGTGGGTCACTGTGGCTTTTTAGAAATGCTTTTAGAGAAGCAAGGGGACAATAGTTTTTTTCAGAGATTACTTGTCTAAAATCAGTATGTCAGGAGGTAGTGACAGAGTGAAGAAATATGTTAAAAATATGTTGTTAGAAAAGTTACATAATGAACCTTTAAAGTTTGGCACCCACTGGTCAGTTTACTGACCAACAACAACTTACGGTAATCAATATATTCTACAAAGTACTTGTACTTCAGTGACTGATTCTGATTAGTAAAGGGTGAATATGTTATTACAGGGAGTTCTATACCAGAACAAACTATAGTAATAATCATCCAAATAAAGTTGTCTTTTAAGTTTTATTACAAAAATAATCCAACTAAAAATCAACAATAATAAAAAACAAGCAATAATAATAAATCAGTCAAGGCTTAATTCTCTTGTCTAAGGCAAAATTAACTATTTGAGCAGGAATTATTTCAGTTTTATACGCGCATGAATTTAGATGCAGTGAGGCTATTTTAAAAAAGTTTATTTTAATAATAATAATAATAATAATTAATTCAATTTATACTGCACTTTACATTGCTGAAAATCTCAAAGTGCTACACATATATTGAATGCTACACACATTCATAAACCGGTGGTGGCAGACTACCATGCAAGGTGCTTTCCAGTCCTACTGGGAGCAACTCGGGGTTAAGTGTCTTGCCCAAGGACACAACGACACATGGTGCGGGTCCCGGGAGTCGAACCGCCAACTTTCCGATCGGGAGACGACTGCCCTTACCACTACGCCACGGCCGCCCACCCATTTTGGAAAGAAAATAATCTGATATTTTCTTGGGGGTGCTAAGGGGGTGCTGTGGCTTTTCCAGGGTGGGCTATAGCACACCCTAGCTCCCCCTGGAGCTGCCTCTGGTTTAAAGGGGACCACATATTCAAAATTCACTTTTTAATGTTTTTTTTACTCAACTTTGGGTATTTACTTCATAAAAAAACAGTCCTAAGGCCAAAAAAATGCACCCAGTGGTTTATTTACTCTAAGTAGATTTATTTTACTGTGATAAGATAGGTTTCGTTTTGAAATCAATCGCGCTTGTGACGTCACAAGCGCCAGGACAACCCACCTCAACCCTGAGTCCAGCCCCTCACCAGCAACCCCTGGTGCGGCTCCACCCACTTCAGTATAAAAAGACGTGACGGTTGTTTTTCCTGATTTCATGGCTAAAAATGTCACAGAGTCTAGCCAGCTAACTCTCTGACCCTCCTGGCCCAGATAATGGAGCGCGCACTAAGCAGATTTAAAATTGATAGTTTTCAGATAAGATGGGACGCTTGAATGAACAGCGATGCAGCATGTTGCTGTGTGTGTGTGTGTGTTGGTTTATGTCTCATTAGCAGGACAGACTACGTACCGCTAAACCTCATTGACAAACCCGTGTGTGTGTGTATGTGTGTGTGCCGGGCCCGGCCCGGCGCGGCTGAGCAAGGGACACACAAGCCGTTTACGCATTTGCCGGCCCTCCCCGGTCCCGCTCGTCTCTGGTTGGCCCAGAGCCAGCTCTGGCCCGCCCTCGTTGATTGCGCACTGTCCGGAGAGCAAGCCTTGAAGTGGGTGGGGTATTCACTTGACGTGGGTGGGCAGTTCTTACCGAAAAGCTCAGAATGCGAATTTTTGGAAAAAACGAAATAAATACTGAGTTTTCATGTGTTTTTTCACTACAGTTAGCAAGTTAAGCATATAAACACACGTTTCCGATCATTTTTATGCACTCAAAAGTAGTTTTTAGATGAAAATAGAGTGCTTTTAGGTGCGCTGGCGAAATTTACGAGCGGACTTCCGGTTTGCGAATTTTTGGAAAAAACGAAATAAATACTGAGTTTTCATGTGTTTTTTCACTACAGTTAGCAAGTTAAGCATATAAACACACGTTTCCGATCATTTTTATGCACTCAAAAGTAGTTTTTAGATGAAAATAGAGTGCTTTTAGGTGCGCTGGCGAAATTTACGAACGAGCGGACTTCCGGTTTGCGAATTTTTGGAAAAAACGAAATAAATACTGAGTTTTCATGTGTTTTTTCACTACAGTTAGCAAGTTAAGCATATAAACACACGTTTCCGATCATTTTTATGCACTCAAAAGTAGTTTTTAGATGAAAATAGAGTGCTTTTAGGTGCGCTGGCGAAATTTACGAGCGGACTTCCGGTTTGCGAATTTTTGGAAAAAACGAAATAAATACTGAGTTTTCATGTGTTTTTTCACTACAGTTAGCAAGTTAAGCATATAAACACACGTTTCCGATCATTTTTATGCACTCAAAAGTAGTTTTTAGATGAAAATAGAGTGCTTTTAGGTGCGCTGGCGAAATCGCAGTTGATGACTCAACACGCAGCTAGTCACGCCCTCTGGTCTCGCCCCTACACGAAGCAGTCCAGCCCCTGCTGCAAACAACGAATCAAATGTGAGCAGTAAATGACGTGAACTGGGCCCGTCGGGCCGCGGTCCGATGGAACCACGGAGGAGATGGTTCCATGACGAGGGCGGAGTCGGGGAAAAAAAGGAAAATGCGAACATGCAGAACCCGGGTTATAAGCAGGGAGGAGCCAGGGAGAGCCGGGGAGGGCCGGCAAATGCGTAAACGGCTACAGATAACAAGACAGCCCCGCTGTGAGTCTGTGTGTGTGTGTGTGTCCGCGAGTGACCGCTCCGCTACCTCCAGCTCGCGCGCACAGGGAGAGGGAGGGAGACGTCAGGGAGGGAGTTGGACATTTATTACAGGAAAAATTAAAAATGACACGACAACTTGTACACGTCTGATCTGTCCCACACAATAAATACGTCGCGGTCCAGTTACAGCTCAGCGTCACTTCAGACATCCTCGTCTGCCTTTGGAGGGCGGAGTTAATGTAAGCAGATCTTTGAAGGGCGTGCCACGAGATCTCATTATCATAAACCGGTCGTTCAAAACGAAAGTTAAAAATGGCAGAATTAAAAAGGGTATAATTGATTATCTAAGAATTATTTTGTGTATTAAATTGAATGAACACTGTCTGGTAACCCCAAAGACATACCATAAATATTTTAAAAACCTATAGACCCCTTTCATGGCTCGTCATCAACCCTGGAAATATACCGGAAGTAGCCATCTTGGCGACATAGCTGTGTTAGCCTCAAAGCTATTGTAGTGGTGCGTCGCGTCTGGTCACACAAAATCAAAAAATGGTGAATTATTGTCGTGTCCATGGCTGCCACAATCGGTCAGATTGAGAGAAAAAGCCTTCTGTTTTACAGATTACCACTCGTGATCACAAATCAAGGTGAAGTAATTCAGCAATTATCAGAGGAACGTCGACGTCTGTGGCTGCCAGCCTAAACCAGAACTTGGATTGAAAAAAACTGAGCAACATCCGAATTTGCTCTGCACACTTTGTGTCAGGTAATATATTTCTTACAGTAGATTATAGTGAATTAGGGCATTACACGAATCATAAGTTTATTGAGCACGAGGACAGACCTTTGAAACACCACCTCCCTTTCTCTGTTCAAGACAGCCCTGAAAACACATCTCTTTAGACTAGCTTATCATTAACTTTACTAAATGTATTTTATATTATATAATCCTTATGTATTTTATATTTCAATTTGTCACTGATAATGTTTGAACTGAATTGGTTTGTTAAGTGTCCTTGGGTGTCCTGAAAGGCGCTTTTAAATAAAATGATTATTATTATTATTACAATCCTTTAACTGTGCTGCATAAAATGTACATGGAACGTTAAATTTTTTTGTTGAGTTATTTGTTTTTTACAAATAGCATAAACAACTCAACAACTGAAAGCTTAACAAAGCTTTCAGTTGTTGAGTTGTTTATGCTGATTATTCAAAATTCATAAGAGCACATGACACTCATGACAAGAGCACTGTCATGATAAACTACACATCTAGCTCTCAAGTTGAAAAGCAAAAAATACATACAAACACTAAATATGTAAGAAGCACATACAATAACCTAAATTAACTGTTCTTGTGTTGTTTGACAACTGACAATCCGGTGCTATGTTGTAAATCCTGTTTTGAAATTCATATGCATATGAACACACCAATTATTTACAACTTCATTTAAGTAATTTTTATTTTATTATGTTTTTTCTTTTCTTAGGCAGACGTGCTCCATTGTACAGCAAGGATGATCCAGACTGGGTGCCTTCACTGAAGACGTGTGCTGCAGAGAAGTCTGTAGCAGTTGGTGCTGATGGTGGGATGACATCTGGCAGCTGAACGCTTCAACCGACGACAAAAAAGAACTAAAAAAAACATGGCAAATAGCACATGTTAGAATCCATGTTGAACGTGTCATAGGCTGTGTTAGACAAAAATACACAATCTTGAATGGCCCTCTTCTACCTATTGATTTTCAAACATGTAGAGATCCAGAAAAAGTTGCATTAATCGATATGATTGGCTTTGTGTGCTGTGCCTTGGTTAATCACCTTTGGTGGGTTATGAGTAGCTGCATGAATTGTAAAAAGAACAAGTGGATAGAAGAGTGATAGCTGATGTGAACCTTTTTTATTTTTATTTTACATTGTTCCACCTTTACTTTGAAGTTGTTTTTGCAAATATGGGGCAGACATGATTTTTCATTCACTGCACTCTTTATTTGAGCATGATGCTGGTGAAGATTCTCAGTCGTCCAGGACATGATAAAATCAAAAAAGGCGTTCAATACAGGATCAACTGGACTTTATTAGTAACAAATAAAGTCCAGTTGATCCTGTATTGAACGCCTTTTTTGATTTGAGCATGAATTACTATATCATTACTGTTTATGTATTGATTTGATGAATGTAATTTTGATTATGCTTTTTCTGTAATGGATATCACACAGACGTGAGCAAACAAGACAACTTACATATTACAACATATGTTTCACATAGTGGTGCTGATACTGTATAGCTCACGTCGATTTAGAAAACCTCTCTTTTAAACAGAATAAATGACATTATGTATCATTAACCATTTTGTTTGTGCACTTTTTGTATTGACTAGAAAATATTCTGCCAAACTCAAAGTAGTTATAAGGTAAAAAAGGTCTATATAAAGACAACCATTCGTACTATTATCTTAAAAGATAAATGTCTGCAGAATGCACCTCAAAGTTCTTACTGTAATTAGATTTATAGAGTGTAAGCTGTTATTTATATAATTTGTGTTGAAACACTGTACAAGAGTTGAAAATTTTGAATAACACTTGTCAGCCATCATTGTACTTCACATGTTTATTTAAAAAATATGTATTGAGGTAGTTCTGCACAGAGCTTCTATAAGATATACTGAAACACACATTTACAATAATAATAATAATAATATTGAATTCCATTTATAATGCACTTTTCATTAATAAAAATCTCAAAGTGCTAAGTCCATTTAGTCTGGATTAAGAAGGAAAATCAAGGCATTGCTCTCTGGAACCGCTCAGATCTGGTTGATCCAGGGATCAAATGTAGCTTAAAAAACAGGGATCTAAGATCATTTTGACAAAATTTGCTTCAATCCTCAGACTGATGTGATGAGTCACATACATTTACAATAAGAATACATAGCTAGTGTGTGTTTAAAAACACACCCAAAATATATTTATATGTACACACACAAATTAAAAATTAAATATAAATCACCAAACACCAAATAATTCACAATGTCTGCGTAGGTCACAGCTGGTAAGGTCTTCTCATCTTCTGACATGTTGGACAGCCGGTATGGGTCTTAGCTGCCAATTATCTGTATTTTATCCAAATAACGTTCCTTTGCTGCAGGCTGAAGCTGGTCCACATAGTCTCCTGCAGCTTCTGTCTTCTTTACAGAGGTTTGTTTTACAGAGAACATGGTCAAATCAGAAATAAAACCGGAGCTCCGACTTCAACTACTGTGTGTTTACAGCGCGAGTGTCTCCAAAATAGCGGTGCTTCCGGTATTGCGCAATCTGTGAAAGGGGTCTATCTGTGGTCCCCTTCAAAGCCAGAGGTCAAGGTTGACAGCTTCAAATCTTTTTGAAAGATATTCCAGGAAACAGGAGCGGAGTAGGAGAAAATCTACTTCCATTGATAAAGTCCAGGGGAACTGCATTAAAAATAAATAAATAAATAAATAAATAAAAATAAAAATTCTGGCACCACTCTTCCTCCATACAGGATCACAGCTGAACTGACGGTGGAGAAGCGCCAAAATGGAGGACACTGGAGCAGTTTCATAACTGCCCAGGAGGCGGAGCTCGGTGTTGTGGAAGCAGCTGAGAGTGACTGAGCCGTGTGGGGAGACGGTGGAGGACTCTGTCTGGAAGGTGCTGCCTCTCGGAGCAGGAGCACACGGACCGTGACTCGTTCCCTGTGGGAGACTTTGTCCAGAGAAGTGCGCGCGCAGCCCCGACACACCGAGCAGGGTCTGTCATGGTGTCGTGACTGGAACACACCTGGAGCAGCCGCTGTAACCGTGGGGGGTCAAGACAGGACTGGGAATAAGAAGCTTTGCAACTCTTTGCGGGATTTCTTGCGTTTGACGTGTTTTTATTTATTTATTTTATTTCATATGCTGCTGTAAAACAGTGCGCGCGCCTCATTCCGGACCACAGTCACCCGGGTTGGGACGTCTGTTCTGGGGGTGTCAGTCCTCCCCGGGGCCGGGGCCATGGCGGACGACGACGTTCTCTTTGAAGACGTGTACGAGCTCTGCGAGGTCATCGGCAGGTAAGTGTTGAATCCACCGCATACACCGGGACTTTCCTTCCAGTGTCTTTAATGAAGATGTACCAGTGCATCTCAACTTTCACTGTTCACAAACAGAGACCCTCCATGGTGGTCACCCTCCAACATGATGTGTTGCAGACCCCTGTCCTGTTGACCCAGTTGTTGGCAACTTGATGCAGAGATTAAAGGGCAGGGCACACATGAGTCATGGACACCACATCTGGTCTTAGAGGTCTAACTGACAGCTGCAAGGAGACAATGACAGCTGTTTCTTTGGACAGGGGTGGGATGTGTTCACAATGAGAAGTATTTTCTACCATTTTTTTTAAATGCATGAGATCTGGTTTATGAAGCATCTTTTATCCTCTATGCTGCAGTTGCAACAAGAAGGATGGTGATGTGATGTGTTTCTCGAAATACGATGAATATCAATTGCTGTTTTTATCGTTTTCCTTGTTCTTTAATATGGCAATTCCCAAACTTTTCCGTTTCTGACCCACCAAACAACAGCATCTGAAACTTGCAACCCCCAAACTGTGCTGGTGAAGGTGTACAAAGGTTGTGTTGTACAAGACAACACAAACAGCCTGCTGATCATTATTATTGTATATTTTTGTACTGGGCAGCTGTGATTGTACTTTTGTACTGGGCAGCACGGTGGCACAACTGGTAGAGCTGCTGCCTCTCAGCGAGAAGGTTGCCGGTTCAAATCCCGGTCCGGGGCCTTTCTGGGTGGAGTTTGCATGTTCTCCCCGTGCATGCGTGGGTTTCCTCCGGGTACTCCGGTTTCCTCCCACAGACCAAAAAACATGCTTGTTAGGCTGATTGGTGACTCTAAATTGACCCTAGGTGTGAGTGTGAGAGTGGATGGTTGTTTGGTGTGAGTGAGACAGGTCCCTCTTGTAAATGAGTCCCTGTGACTCAATGAGGCTAGCCTGTATAAATAAAGGTTGAATGAATGAATGAATATTTTTGTACTATGAATTTGACTTATTCTTTTGTGTTTTGCAATGTTTATAGTAAAACATGTGTTAATAGTAATTGTATTTAATTTAATTTATAGAAATCATTTTAGGAGTGTTCCTTTGGACATAAAGTAGTTTATTCCCGACATGGCCTTTGGGAACCACAGCTGTAAAAAATGTCAGGAAGGTAAAGCAAGGCAAAATATAAAGGAAGTCAAAATTTTTCTTCCAATCTGTTCTCCATCTACTTTAGTAAAACAAAACAAACAAACAAAAAAAGTTAGAAATCTGAATGAAAACAACAAAATCTCAATAATGACTTGCTCAGTACTACAGTACATATACTGATATGTGTTGTAGATAAATACCCTGATGCATGCTCAATAATCCAGGTAGAAAAATCTAAAAAAGCTAAGTCCTCTGGACATTCAAAAAAACAAAACAAAGCAAAAAAACTGTAGACTACAATTTTTTTGCTTTGTTTTGTTTTGTTTTTTGAATGTCCAGAGGACTTAGCTTTTTTAGATGTTGTAGATAAAACGTGCATTTTGCCATTATTTGTCAGCTATTGTTTCATCTACCAAAAGCTTTGAATTTACTATTATTGGTATTGCCGTTACCTGTATGTTTTTTTAAGTTTCTGTCTCAGAAACTGCAGACACGTGCACACTCATACACCTCTCAGGTTTTTTTTATAGGTAGATTGAGATATGCACGTCTTAAACTGGAAAGGTTGAATTTTGGGGCGGCCGTGGTGTAGTGGTAATGGCAGTCGTCCCCCGATCGGAAGGTTGGCGGTTCGAATCCCAGTTCCCCACACCATGTGTCGTTGTGTCCTTGGGCAAGACACTTAACCCCGAGTTGCTCCCGGTAGGACTGGAAAGCACCTTGCATGGTAGTCTGCCGCTACCGGTGTATGAATGTGTGTAGCATTCAATGTGTGTAGCACTTTGAGATTTTCACTAATGAAAAGTGCGTTATAAATTGAATTCATTATTATTATTATTATTATTAATTTTGTCCTTGTTTTAATTCAATGAAAAAGTTACATACAGTATTTTTACATGTTGTTCTTTGCTGTATTTTTGTGTTTGAATTTTAACGGCGCTTGCACATATAAAAATTCAAAGTACTGTACCTTCATACAGTGCAGAAAACCCAGACGAATGTGTAAATATAAATGTATTCAAAGCTTTTGTCTTTAAAAGTTAAAAATGGACTGCGAGATCTCAAAATTTGAGTCTGGCTGCTCTCCTCTGACCAGCGCATGAACAGCTGTCATCCAGATCTCTGGTTTGATGGAAGCACTTAAGGTGCACAAACAGAAGCTCCTCCTGATTAAAGAGGAGCTCGGCTGGCGCGACAGCTGAGCTGGTCTAGGCTGGCTGACTGGTGTTGGGACTTCCTGTCGGTGTCAAAGAGATGGTTGATGGTGTGAGAAACTGATAAGACCTGTGCGTGTTTAGGCAAGCTTGAAAATGACGTGTGCTCTTTTCCACACAGTCACAAGCAATCTGTTTCTCTCTCATTCGAACTGCTCACAAGCTCCCTTCAAAGACATCCTGGAGACAGGACCTCTTCTCATGTCTAAGAGTCATCAACCAAAGATCAGAAAAGATCACTTTAAAGTCAAGGCAGCCCTAAATTCAAGTGCCTTGAGTCAGCCACATGTAAACATGTTCAATTCCCTGAACTGTAGCCTCTCTCCTTGTACTCAGCAGATTGTCTGTGATTTGCAGAGGGCGGCAGCAGCCTTTTATCATCCGACCTGCTCCTCTCTGTTTAGCCATGGCTTCCTTTTAAGACTCCTCTGAAGCACCAATTGTGGTTTGTGATCCAGAAACGGATCATAGTGAGGGAAACTAAAGCAGATGACGGCACTGCAGTCAGGAGAAACATTACTTTCAAAGTCCAGCAGGCTGAATATTGTATAATGTGCATGTGCGTGTGTCCTGTAGGGTAAAGCATATGTTGCATAGGTACACCTAAATATAGTTCAGTCTGAATTGTGCTTGGAAAGTAGGTCTGTGATTTTGCTAGCAGTTGTGTGAGCTGGGACCTATGTTTGCAATGGAACGTATGGATCACTGAATCCATTGACATGCACAGGCATCAACTGACCGTGCTTGTATTTTTTAAATCTACCATTCTTGGACAATAGCAGTTTGTCAGCTGACATAATGTGCACATGTGCCAAGTTGTTTCAGCCTGTCCTGCCACTAAAAATGTCTGAACAAATTGGGTTGGGCTGCCACTAGTTGGCAAATGGCATTTGCAAAGGAGTCTCCAGAATGTCCTAAAAATATTTGTGGTGGTTCTATTTTCAATGCGTGGGTTGCAGAGGCTCACAGCTTTGCAGCTTGCATTTTGAGTATGTTCAGGCTAATTTTCTCTTGAGTTGTCAAGTCAAGGTTATTTATTGTCGTTTTGTCGAGTGTAACAAACCCCTCTTAATTGAATTGTTGCAAATTCTGCAGTGCTAGAATCTGATGTTGACATTTGCACAGGAGCTCTCCAGAAAACATCCAATGCAACAGGCCCAAGTGTCAAGGTATAGAACCCACGTTAATAGTCCAAATTAGCAGACTTGCATTTCTATAGTGTATTTGTATAGATTAAATCATATGTGTGGACCCTTGCTATTGGTCCAAAGTGAATTGAGGCATATACGATGTGGGTGGAGGTTGGCAACAAATGTGCACGGCTCATAATATGCTTTTCCAAGTCATGAACACAGAAAAGGGCTGTGATTTTCAAAAACTGGCTGCTCAGAACGTGGCTGCATGGCTTACTGGTCACTAAATCACAAACATTCAATTTAGTATACCTGCAATGACAACTCTGCCCATTTTCTCTGAATTTTTATGGTAAATGGACTGTAATTATATACAGTAGTGCCTTTCTATCTGCTTAAGATACTCAAAGCACTTTACAACACAGTCTGTGCCTCATTTACCCATTTATACAACACTACAGTACTAGATTTGTACAAAGCTAATTGAACAAATCATTCTAAAGAGAATAATCAGTGCTTTATCACATTCATACACCAATGGGACACACACTGGAGGCAACGAGGGGTTCAGTGTCTTGCCCAGGGACACTTCGACATGTGACTGCTGGTGGATTTAAACCCCCTCAACTCTTGCGTTGGAGGACGACTGCTCTAACCACTCAGCCACAGCCGCCCTTTTAGCCACCTTTTAGTCACTAACTAGTCTCCATGGTAGGATACTTCCTGAAATGCAGTTTCTCACCGGACGCTTTGGTGGATAATTGATCGGCAACATTGCTAAGGCAGTTTGTGGGTGTTCTCAATTTCATTGCATGAGTTGCAAGGGCTCACAGTTGAATTTTCAGCATGTTAAAAAAATGCTTGAGACATATTTTCTCTCAGAATACTGAAATAATTTTCACAGGCATTTGGGACTAGGGGTGCACCGATTTCAATTTTCTGGCCGATCACCGATTACCGATTTTTAGAAAGTCTGACCTGCCGATTCCGATTTTGGCCGATACCGATTTTCAGGTGTTAAAAGGTCAAAATGCACCCTAAATTTTCAGGATTTTCCAACCTTTGCTGAGGCAGATAAAATCGGTAGATAAAATCGGCTTCTCATTTAAAGATCGGCCGATCACCGATCTCCCCAAATTAAGGAAATTGGAGCCGATCGGCCGGCCGATTTATCGGTGCATCCCTATTTGGGACACTTCTCAATTTAGCCGTGGGTATAATTCATCTCGAGCACTGGAGCTTTATTTGACTCAGAAGCAGGGGGGCGGGGGAGATTGCACGTAGTTCGGTTCGGTAGGCGGGGTGCTGAGTTCTGTTGATGGGACAGGGCGACTATAACCAAGCAAATGCCCAGGTCTAAAACTATGCCAGTACAGTAAATAATTGGTAAAAATCTGCCCATTTCATTTGTTCTATCAAGTAGATAAAGTTTTAAACATGTGGCTGACTGTTACAGTGCACACAAAGTTGGCCGAGGCGAGTATGTTGTCAGCAGAGGTGGACATCAAACTGATGTGCATGACATACAATACATTTTTGCAAACTGTGTAGGCATAAATTGGCTTCCCAAAAAACAAACTGTTGATCATTGTCACTTAGAATTCAATGAGAATGCAACAGAGAATTTCCCTATTGTCGTCACAGTTTCAAGTCTCCAAGTGTTGTAATCCAGTGAGATACAACATTTAAGTCCCAAAGTGCTTAAACAAGTGAATTTGGTAAGGGTCTGCAAAAGTAACTTAAGATATTGGGAACAAAAACGAAAAACAAGCGTATAGAATAAAATTCATGAGGAGAAAGAACAAAATCGTGGCTATGCTAGAGATGAGTGAGGGAGCAGGAGAGATCAGTAGAAGGAAGCACTCAATTACAGTAGTTTGACTCGCACATCAACAGACATCCTGTGCCTTCAAGGCATTCACTTTTCTAGTTGACTGTCAGACAAGAGTTGTCCACGCAGAGACCTGTGGTCTCACTGTAGGGAAGACCAAGAGGGGATATAGTTTGCTTTTGTTTATTTTTCGACTCTTTGCAGAAGCAATAACCGTATTGTGTCTCAGGTTCCTGTTGGGAGTATCATGCTGTGCTAACAGAGCTGATGCCACAGTTGCAAGCCATTGACGATTAATGCAACAATCTCTGTTCCTGTAATATCTTGACTTTCAGTGATATCAGCATCATAGCGATAAGTTCTTACAACCCTGCTGAAAGCTTCAGTGTCCCCAGTACTGAAAGTCTGGACTTGCTTGAATTTAAGAATACTTTCCAATGATACACAGTACATCACTAAGAGCTGGTGTACTCGTGTATAAAATTAATTATCTTCGTTTTGCATATTGCACGGCCTAAGAGGACACTCGAGGGGTGCTGTACAAAACTTGAATGTCATTATAACGCTCAGCTCAAGAAGGTTAGTTTGTGTGAGAAAGATGGAGTGTGTGCGGGGGGCAATTGTCACTCCTTGCAACCGTGCGGTCCAGTGTGTCTCACTCTCTGTGAGTGACATGAAGTAAAGCCTGAGGTCTGGTTCTCTTATGTGCATTCATCACCCAGTAGGAACAAAATCCCTCCTACCTTTCTCAGTCTTCCTTCTCTTGTACTACGATGCAGTTGGCATGTGTACAGTAGTGATGTATTCTGGTAATTAAGGCTTTATGTTTTTGTAAATATGTACAAGCTTCAACACATGCTGTTTCTAGGGATGAAACGCTGACCTAGATATGGACAGGCAGCTCCCCTACTGCAGCAGAGTTTATTCAGAGCGGGCCCTGGGGGTTGTTTATCTAGTTTTGGAGGCTGGCTTCTAGCTGATGCTGAACATTACTAGTCAAATTATGTACTGAACAGAGCTAGATCAGCTCTGATAACAGCTGACCCAGTCACCAGAGCTGGGGCTTATGGGTCAGTAGGTTAGACATGGCTGTCTGCCCAGCAGTCAGCTGGAAATGCTTTTGTTTGGGGCCGACCAAAGGTTGTTATAGGTTGCTGGAGTAGCTTCTGTTTTGTTGTCCCTTATTAAAAGTTGAAATCAGAATTATTGTTGTCTAATAAAACCACCCAAAGTACAAGCCTGTAAACTACAGCAATATGACACAAAAGTATAACACTACTATCTTAGAATATAGCATCCTGAAACATTTTACTATATTTATTTTTACTTTTGTCCCACCTATTATTTGCACTACATAAGGAAACTCACCCTTACGCCAAAATTACACCACACGCGTTACGGCTCCGCCCCGTTCCGGTCCGACCTCCGCATCAAATACGCACCCATTATAATCAATGACAGAATTTACACTGGCTCCGCACGGCGGCGGCGAGCTGCGGAGAGCGGACGGCAGTCCGTCAAAATTAGAAATTTTTCTATTTCTGCCGGACGCCGGAGCTGTGCCGGAGTCAACTTTTGAAGATTACGTCGCACCAACAGGAAAAGGAACGAGCACAACTTCCGTATTTACAAAATAAAATCACCACGGGCGGACTTAATCCTAGCTCTATACGGATTTATTTGTACAAAAATGCTTGTCAAACTATCATTTATGACTACGCCTACAAACGTAATACAATAAATAAATAAATAAAGTATTTTATTCTGAAATGTAATACATCACTTCCTGTTGCTCAAACCATGTCCTGTCGCTCATTTACGAGAGAAGATCAAGGCAGCAGTCTCTACTGTTGTTCTCCTTCTTCTACCGAATTAATTGTTTTGTTCTGACTTACTTATTTATCACTTGATTTATCGCACAATCTCGCAATTCCCGCGCATGCGTCTCGGAGCGGCGCATCCAGGCGGACCTGAGCGGAGCGGAGGTAGTGGAAACTGGACTCGCTCAGCTGCGACCTACGGAGCGGGGCGGAGCCGGACCGCATATAGTGTAAATTTGGCGTTAGTGTCTATGGTGTCTTTCCTTTTCTGGACAAGACATCCCCCTCTCCACCTCTGTTACTAATCTTAGAATAGAAATGGACTCCAATCTTACATTTGAAAATTACATAAAGCTTTTGTTTAAAACTTGCTTCTTCCATCTTCAGAAACATCTCCAGACTTCGCCCATCCCTAACTTTTTCCGATGCTGAGAAGCTCGTCCATGCTTTTGTCTCCTCCAGGCTCGACTACTGCAACTCCCTGTTTATTGGAATCCCTGGCAAAAACCTTCAGAAACTTCAATATATTCAAAACAGTGCAGCAAGGATCTTGTTGAGAGTTCGTAAATTTGAACATATTACGCCCATTCTCCATAACCTTCATTGGCTTCCTGTCGCCTACAGAATTCAGTACAAAACTGCTCTCATTACACATCAATGCTTACATGGAGCTTCACCAGATTATCTGAAGGATATTCTTATTCCATACTCATCCACCCGGTCGCTGCGGTCACAGAACAGTAATCTCCTTCACATTCCGAGAACCAAATTAAGGACCATGGGAGACCGGGCTTTCAGTGTGGCTGCCCCCCACCTGTGGAACTCTCTTCCTGACTGTCTGAGAGCCCCACAGTCTGTGGTTGACTTTAAGAGCGGCTTGAAGACCTTTCTTTTCAACCGAGCATACTCTACCTCCTCATGATTCTACTTTTGATCTTAGTTGATACTGTTATTGATTTTACTTGTTTTACTTGTTTTATTGACATTTAATTCTGTTGCACTTTGTAGCACTTTGAGATTTTCATTAATGAAAAGTGCGTTATAAATTGAATTCATTATTATGGGCCAAATGTGGCCGCCGCCGCTTTTTTTCATGATCTCTTCTCTATTCTATCAAATCACATGGACTGCTCAATGGTAATGGGAGGTGATCTTAACTTTGGTCTAGATGAAAAAATGGACAGGCTGAATACAGTAGGAACTCAACACGGCTGGCAATCCATAAAAATAGTTAAACGGTACATGAGTGAGTATGGTCTCTGTGATACATGGCGTTCTCTTCACCCTGATAGTAAAGAATATTCTTTCTTTTCACATGTGTATCACTCTTATTCTCGTCTGGATTATTTCATAGTAAGCAATTCCTTACTGACCAACATTTCAGACACTAAGATACACCCTATTGCTGTCAGCGATCATGCACCAGTTACTTTAAATTTAGCTAATAAGAAAGAAATCCCAAAAAGTACAAACTGGAGATTAAATACCTCACTGCTAAAGGACGAAGAATTTATACAATATTTTTAAAAAGAATGGACATTGGATTTAGAGTTTAATGACTTGCCAGGAACATCAGCAGGTACACTCTGGGAGGCTGGGAAGACAGTTATGAGAGACAAAATAATTTCGTATTCAACAAACAAAAAGAAAAACGAAAATAAACGTATTGAAGAATTAGAGAAATTCATAAAATTACTAGAAATGGTAAATGGAGCTTATTTATAAAGCGCTTTCCAGCCCCCTGTGAGGAGCCCCAAAGTGCTTTACAATACCAGCCATCCACCCATTCATTCACACATTCATACACCGGTAGTGGTAGCCTGCCTTGCAAGGCGCCATCCAGACCTACCGGGAGCAACTCGGGGTTAAGTGTCTCTCCCAGGAACACAACGACACATGGTGGGCGGACGCGGGATTCGAACCTCCAACCTTCTGATCGGGGGTCGACTGCCATTACCACTGTGCCACGGCCGCTCCTTGTAGAAGGTCTACAAGGAGAGGATATACAGAAAAAACTACGGAAGACAAAGTTAGAATTAAATGAAATTATTGACAAATACAACAAATTCTTGGTACAAAGGCTTCTATTGGAACATTTTGAACACAGTAATAAATCAGGGAGATTTTTAGCTAACCAACTCAAATTAAACAAAGAAAAAACATCTATATTTGGTATTAAAGAAACAAATGGAAATATGATGAGGAAAAAGTAAACTGTGTTTTTAGAGATGTTTATAAAACTCTATACACTCCACAAATAAATCCAACAGATGAGGATATCAATCAATTCTTGGAGAGAGTAACACTTCCAAAATTAGACAGTAGTGAATCATCAGATCTAGACTCACCATTAACGTCAGACGAATTGCGTGAAGCCATCAAAAAATGCCTAATAATAAATCTCCTGGCCCTGATGGCTATCCAACAGAATTTTATAAAGAATTTTGGAATATATTGGAACCAGTATTTCACAGAATGTTACATGAGACAGAAGAAAATGGCAGGCTTCCAACACATATGGATTCAGCCAACATTAGTCTCCTTTTAAAACCAGGCAAGGACCCAGTATTACCTACCAGTTATCGTCCCATCTCTCTTATTAATGTCGATGTTAAAATAATTGGTAAAAGTCTCTCTAAAAGATTAGAGAAGATAACTCCTTTTATTATTAATCCTGATTAAACTGGAGTCATAAAAGGAAGACACTCGACTACAAACACTCGCAGATTATTTAATATAATAGAGTATTCATGTAGTAAAAATACTGAAATGCAGAAAAAGCATTCAACAGAGTAAATTGGAATTTTGTATATGCTACCTTGATTAAATTTGGATTTGGAAACTATTTTATTAATTGGTTAAAAATATTATATAACTCACCAAAAGCATGTGTCAGGACAAATAATCAAATATCTTAAAGCTTTTGTTTACAGAGGGGTACCAAGCTGGGATGCCCACTTTCACCCACACTATTTGCTATGTTTATTGAACCTTTAGCAGCAGCAATAAGGTGAACAGCTGATATTAAAGTGTATGTTTCATGTTAGTTTTTTGGGCAGAAACATAATATTTAGAGGTAATAAGTAATTTTGATAATCCTCCCTGCTTTCCAAATGAATACCAATAACCTTACAGACACAAATCAGGGGAAAAAAAACTGAGCCTAAAAAAAACGCGCGGTTTTGGAGTCACGTGACAGTGACGAAAGTAGAGGGGGCGTCATAGTCGGAAGTTGTTGTTTTGTATTGAGTTGCATTGAAGTGATAAAGGTCCTTTTTGTCTTCAAAAATTAATAAAAAATCGAATTTCATCTCAAATGTGCTATACAGGCAATCGTTTAGTAGAAAACTCATGTATAATTACACTCTGAAAGCAGGAGAAATATCCAATGAGTGGTTTATGAGATATGAACGACGTTAGATGGAAGAGAAAAACGATGCTAATTTTATGCTAGCTCGACCTTGTTGCATGTCTTCAAAAATGAATAAAAAATCGAATTTCATCTCAAATGTGCTATACAGGCAATCGTTTAGTAGAAAACTCATGTATAATTACACTCTGAAAGCAGGAGAAATATACATTGAGTGGTTTTAGGAGATATGAATGACTTTAGATGGAAGTAAAAACGATGCTAATTTTATGCTAGCGCGACCTTGTTGCATGTCTTCAAAAATGAATAAAAAATCGAATTTCATCTCAAATGTGCTATACAGGCAATCGTTTAGTAGAAAACTCATGTATAATTACACTCTGAAAGCAGGAGAAATATACAATGAGTGGTTTATGAGATATGAACGACGTTAGATGGAAGAGAAAAACGATGCTAATTTTATGCTAGCTCGACCTTGTTGCATGTCTTCAAAAATGAATAAAAAATCGAATTTCATCTCAAATGTGCTATACAGGCAATCGTTTAGTAGAAAACTCATGTATAATTACACTCTGAAAGCAGGAGAAATATACATTGAGTGGTTTTAGGAGATATGAATGACTTTAGATGGAAGTAAAAACGATGCTAATTTTATGCTAGCGCGACCTTGTTGCATGTCTTCAAAAATGAATAAAAAATCGAATTTCATCTCAAATGTGCTATACAAGCAATCGTTTAGTAGAAAACTCATGTATAATTACACTCTGAAAGCAGGAGAAATATACATTGAGTGGTTTTAGGAGATATGAATGACTTTAGATGGAAGTAAAAACGATGCTAATTTTATGCTAGCGCGACCTTGTTGCATGTCTTCAAAAATGAATAAAAAAATCGAATTTCATCTCAAATGTGCTATACAGGCAATCGTTTAGTAAAAAAGCCCTGTATAATTAACTCTGAAAGCAGAAAAAGTGTCCACTGAGTGGTTTAGGATGGAAAAAGTAATTGTTTAGGGAGCTAAGGCTAAAGTAGTTAAATCCATCAGTGGTGTAATTAATGCTGTATCTCTATATTTAGGCTATATGTAAATATAAACCATTTTTTGCTTTAGGTAGTATATATCTAGAAGTTATTTGGCTAGATATTTGATGTAATAGTCAGAGATGACATACTTATGTCAAAACAACTTTGTAATCTGTCGCCTCCTCCTGGTGCAATCCCATATCTTTCTTAGCTAAAGCACAAACGTTCCCCTCCTGTGATGTCACTTCCGGTTTACCGCTGAGAGCACTATTTTTAGACAGAGTA
>JBBPBX010069494.1:0-18849 GCA_038048925.1 Garcialebias charrua
TGTTTCCTCTTCCTGGTTCTCTGTGCGTTCACGAAACACCAAGGCAGCAAAACTACTTTTTAAAATAACGCTGACGTGACCATTAAAGTGCATTTATTAAGAAAACATTATAATTTTAAGCTAACTAGAAAAATATTGTTGTGTAGGTTTAAAAATTAATACCCCATCAGATGGCGTTTATTACCTTTTAATAATTTTTAATGGCTGTACTTTGTGTTGATTTTATTTACTACCTTTTAAACTTCTTACAACCCTGCAGATACCCTGTGAAATTAGCATAAAACAGCTGAATAAAGCTCAAAAGAGCACAAAGCAGTTGAAGAAACAGCTGAAATTAGCTGAAAGTAGCTGAATTAATGAAAAAGTGTACAAGGAAGGTGACGGTTTAAACTTTATTAAAAACTTAGTAACTTAATCAAACACTATAAATATGGTGCCTGGATAACACATCTTAAACAAATTAGCAAACATCTCTTTTAAAATCTGACAATAGCTTCGGTTTCTATAAGTTCAACTAAGATGAAAAAACTTTGACACTTGTAAATAAAGAAAATTAAAATGTATTCTTGTCAAATAAACTTTTTAACTACACTTTATAATCCTATAAACTATCATACATAAGAAATGTTTTTAAATGGTGAGAGCTGTTTGAACTGATGTAAATATCCATCAATATTAAAAGATGTCACTGGTATAGCTTAGCCACACACACCAAAACAGTTAACCCTTCGGAAAACAAAAAACAAACAAAAAAATATATATATATAATATAATAATAATAAACAGAACAGTTCCTTTCTCTGCTGGCTGCATGGAAATGCTACACTTTCAGTACATATTTGCAGAGTCATCTTGGTTGGTTTGCAGTGTTATCAGATGCTGCACACCCGTTCTTGAGCTGCAGCTATATGGCGCCGCAGATGGCAGCTGAAAAATGTTATGAGGCTTTAATACACTGCAACATAGCTCTTTTTATGCATGATTCCCCACAGGTGTAAAATTTGACCTGCAACATTTTATTAATTTATTTAGGCAGCACCATGCAAGAAGGGTAATTGCTTAAAGGATTAATTTTAGGTACGTTTTGATAAATTAAGAAGATTATGGCTTTAATTATAAAAGTTGCAGGTCTCAATCCTCACCAAATGTCTCATTTTGATATTAAAAAAGAGACCACTGAGTGATCCTCACTGACAGGCGGTGAGTCAAAAACAAATATTCTAAGAAAAAGAAAAATCAGGACATTGTTTATAATAGAAGATTTTAGGGAATTTGGCTTTGATCTTGATTTTAGGATTAAAATGAATGTTTCCACTCTTAATGTAACTTAGAGGTTTTCTTTTAAAAATCCGTTGTGCAAACCTGATGCGGGATGACTCTGTTGAAGGTAAATGCTGAGGCCCCAAAATAGAACTTGTTAATTGTTGATTATTTTTGAACCTGGCTTTTAATATTTTCATTATATTTCTATTTTTTCCTTCTCAGCAGCGTGTGAGAAGACCGAGTTTGTGGAAAAGGGGGTGAGTCTGGCTGATCCCACAACCTTTGAACAGAACACATAATTTGTACAGATAAACCTCCACTAAGCTAGAACTCTGCCAAAAATACATACAGCATCTGTTTTTTATCACTGCGACTGTGGTTATCGGTTTGATTGAATTGGATTTGATGTGTAAAGTTGACACTAAAACTGGTACTGTGACTTTCTAAGAACACCACTAATGCTATAACAAGCGGCACTGCTCGATGAACTCAAGGTGCTGAACACCAGTACAACTGACAAAGAACTGTCACTGAGTGAAGGCTACAAACAAAAACTGTCAAAGACCTGTCAGAGAACTGTCAAAGAACTGTCTGCCAAGTAAAGCCAGCAACAAACTGCCAAACTTGAACTTTAATAAAGTCCAGATTTGGGGGGCCTGGACGGAACAAAGCAGCAGAATTTGCAGGATGGCGTGAGCAGACAGCAGAGTGTGACTCTGAACATGCAGCACTGAAGCTGGAGAAGATCAGCACAGCAGAACAACCACCTGCTACGTTCACGGAACAAAGCTGCATCACTGGAGGCTGGAGCCGACACAGGCTGAACAAGGTCTCACAAACAGAGCGAGCACCATCTACAGCAGTCCAGTGGAGGTGTCGACCTAACATCTGATCTGATTGGTTCATCCGTTGACAGTGTTGTGATCAAAATTACAGTTTGCTTTGATAAAAATTGCTAAATGAAACACATAGGCACACTTTAGGATGTGCATGTTACATTTTGACGTGCATGTCTCATGATTCTTAGTGTAACACTGATACAAGGGGGTCAGCTTGTTTACTTGTCCTTGTTCCAGAAGACTCTGAGATTAACAGTTTAGATGCATTTTCGTGGGTCTGGTTTGCTACAAGGGATGAAATTTATGGTTAATTTTTTAGAAGGAAATTGTATAAGAACTTGTTTCATATATAGCTTTATGTTTTCAAAATTTAGATTGAACATTTGCAGTAGGCCTGTTACAACTACATAATTTTTATTTTATTTTATATTTCTGAAACCAACACTCAGACTGTGTGTTAGTAAATTATAGCAACACTATCTTTCCAACTTAGATGAAACAGAAAAATTGTTTCAAAAGGGGGGGAGATTGAGAACTATTCTAAAACTATTCTTAAATATAACTCATTAAAATGGAGGATGAGAACTAGTCTAAATAAATAAATAAAGAGAGCTCATAAAAATATACAATGATTAGATCATTAGTTATAAAAATAAAATAACTTCTTAGGTTTTATATTCAAAACAAACAAACAACAACAACAACAACAAAAAAGGTCCAATCATAAAACTGAGGAGTTTAATAGACCAGTTAAGATAACCGCATTGACATTTAATAACGATTGTATTTTTCTTTCATTCTTTGGAATATGTACAGAAAAGGTTCCAGAGGCTTTGCAGGTCTAAAGGGGGACGCCCCTGGGCCAGCAAAGCCAAAACACAGACCCTATGTGGATCTGGTCACGGGTCAAGGAAAATGTGGTGGATCTGCGTTCTTAAAAGCATTTGATTTGATTTGATCTGACCTGACTAGACTTGACTGGACTGAAATAAATTAATTGAGCTTTCATGTATAGAGTATTTTACCACATTTTTACTACTGATGTGCACGTTCAATAGTCTTGAACTTTTCCTTTTGTTTTACCTCAACAGATCTCTGGAGGAGAGTTGAATAAACTAACTGATTTTGACTTCTTTTTATTTATTTATTTTTTAAATTTTCTTCCAGCTCCATTTGGCATCAGACTCAATGTTTAATGCAATACTATATTGTGTTGTTTTGAGGACAGGGTGATCAATGGACCTCATCATCGGTTGAAACCCTCTGGACATCAGATGTTGTCAACCAACGATTCTTCAAGCCACATGTGACTCGAGCTCTCCCTGGTGGCATAACCTGAAAACTGCTGGCACTGGATCTATAAAATATCTCCTAACTTGTGTTTTACACCATTTTTAGTTTTTAAATGCTTTAAATTGATTTAAATTGCTATTAAGTATTGGTCTGGATATTTTATCATACTGTTAACAATAGGAAATATGGATAAATGCCTGTAGCCACATCTTAAAATTTTACTGATATTTTCTCTCTCTCTCTCTTTCAGTTGGTGACAACGCGACGGACCGATGCCTCTGAGATGGACCTGAATCGTCCAACCAATTCGTAGTCATTGTTAAAATGCATGCCAACGAGTTGTGGCCTTTTTAAGATGGAGGCATCCACTGTGCGCTTTGTGACCAACTGACGGAGAACTACATTTTTAGACATTGTATTGTGTTTAGCTAAGTTGTGATATATTTACTTTATTAATGCCTCATTTGATCATTTGCGCATGCGGAGACGAGCTAAGCATAACCTCAGCCCATTTGAAATCCTTTTTGCGGCTCCACCCAACATGGGCGTGGGACCAATCTCAACTAGTGATCTAAAACATTGTGATCACAACATGCTGACGTATTGCATTAATCTGACTAACCACCTTAAATCTATCAGAGAGCAAGTCCAGGGAGGGCTACCCAGCCCAACTCAGGTAAAATTACACAACATAACTCCTGGAGACTTTGTTATGGTTAAATCTTTCAGGAGGAAACACTGGAACTCGCCCAGGTGGACCGGACCCTACCAGGTGTTGCTCGTGACCCACACGGCCGTGAAAGTAGCTGAGAGGGCTACTTGGATCCACGCCACCCACTGCAAGCCGTTCCGAGGTACCAGGTCACCAACAGAGGACCCACTGGCAGGAGATCCCTCCTTCCAAGAGGAGCAACGCGCCAGAGCCTTAGAGGCTGGGTGCCAACAAGGGTGCAGCAAGTATCGGAATCTGCACGATTTGATACCACCGAGGGATCTACGCGCTCAGGAGACACTGCTTTAGAAGAACTCCTGACAACGACAGAAAAGATAAGACAATGCTCGATACACGCATCCCACGCACAATTTTAAAACAACCTGTTTCACCTAGAACATCCACTGGGATGAAAGAGTTGCTTTGCTATATTCTAGTCATTGTGGGACTAACACTGATAGATCTCATGACATGGTACCTGCATCCTGAAAATGTGAACCAACTCAATCCAGCTAAGAGAGAGCTCAAACAGAGTCCTGGTCGAAAGGACTACAACGGTAACCCCGTCTTCATGGTTCCATATGTCAACGGCACAACTTCAACAATAACTTTAACTTGATTACATTTTATCCTGATTAAATTACATATCATCTGTTCATTTATTTTCTTTTGTACTTTAATCCTCAATTGTTCTGTTTCCAATTGTTTTTGAATATGACTGTTGCTTGCCACATTATTTGTAGGTCTTTAACCTGCACAAAAACAGCTACTTGCTAATTCTATCTCTAGTTAATGATGGTTGCATGGAAAGTCTATTAGACACATGTAATTTGATGTTTTATTTTGAGAGTCTCATACTTTTTTCTTCTCTTATAGATCAACTGAATGTAAGGATGATATGGACACCAGATTTGGTCACCGCCGTGGGGCCGGGGTGTTGTGTGGTTTTTGTCCCCAAGCATTTCCACATCGTTGCCACCGGGGTTTTCCTGCACAAGTTCACATCATCCAGTTAGGCCTGGGGAGGCATAACTTATGATTTAATAACACTGTGATTTTCTTTGTGGTTTCACTTGTATTATAAATATTGATTTTGTTATTGTTGTGAATTATATTATCTTAGTTGTTCCTGACGGAACATAAGGAGGGAATTGTAAAGTAAATTATACATTCTCAGGTATTAAACTCATAATTAAACTCGTGTATTAAACTTTTCAACTCATGTTCAGAATCATGCACTCCAAATTTCCCTGTGCATAACCTGTGATCTGCTGACTCTGTACATTTGTGACCATCTGTGTGAAACCAACCATCTGTTCCTTATTTCCAAACGTCATGTTCCTCATTTTATCTGCTAAACAAACTGTGACCTGCTCGTGTTAGTCTGAAAACGCTGTAAGAAGTGCTGAATGCTCATTTTCCATCTGCTGAGTACTCATGTGTTATCAAAAGTTTCCACCTTGTGATAGACAAACACTTTCCCCTTCCACTTATTGGGCCACCTTGTTCCTCCCTCAAACTAGCTCCACCTGTACAAGGGTTTTTAAGCCATGCTGTATTACTGTCTGAGCAGAGCAGACCCAGACAGCTTCCGTGCCTGTATTGTTTCTGTTCTCAATCTTGGCCAAGATTCATTAAATCTTTCAAATTTGAACTTCGTTTGAACAGCCTTGCCTCGTTATTTAGAAGTTTACTTCACAGCTGTTCCGGCCGACGACGAAAGAGGTGTTCCGGCCGACGACGACAGAGGTGTTCCGGCCGACGACGAAAGAGGTGTTCCGGCCGACGACAGAGGTGTTCCGGCCGACGACAGAGGTGTTCCAGCCGACGACGACAAAGGTGTTCCGGCCGACGACGAAGGTGTTCCGGCCGTTGCTGGGCGTTACTCTGGTCGCCCGCCTGACGTATCGCCGCTCGATGGACGACCTCCTGGACGTCCTCTTGAACTAACTGATGGCGATGGGCGGCCTCCTGGGCGACCCCCGAATCTGGCTGATGGCGATGGGCGACCTCCTGGGCGACCCCCGAATCTGGCTGATGGCGATGGGCGACCTCCTGGGCGTCCCCCGGATCGGGCTGATGTTGGCCCGCCGTCCTGCCTGTTGCCTCCCTCCGCCCGCCCTTGTTCTTGTGGGGTCCGTCTTGGGGGTGTCAGGTGCCACCCTTGAGGGGGGGGTTATGTCAGGTTCTGTCCCTGTCTGTTTTCTTTAGGCTCTGTTTCTTTATGTTATTTTGTGTTTCCCCTCCTGCCATACTTTGTTATTCTGAGCTTTGTTTACTGGTTTCTGTGTATCTCATTCAGTCTCTGTCATTTCCCACTCCTCAGTCTGTCTCTCTGTGCTCAGGCCTTCAGCATTAATCATTCACAGCTGGTCCTCATTCTAATCACCCCAGGTGCTCCTCACTGTCTCGTTTGTGTCAGTATATAAACTCTGTGTATTCACTCCTTGAGCACCGGGGCTTTGTCTTTCCACGGTGTATGATCTGCTCATCTCCTCTCCTCTCAGTAAGTGTTTTTGTTCCATCAGCATTATTATTTTTGTTAAATAAATCATTATTCATTTTACATTTGTGAGCCAGTCTGTTTTTCTGCACGTGGGTTCAAACATTAAACAGAAGATCATGACAACATGCAGCATCTGACTTTTGAATCTCAGCTACTGTGGTTATTGATCAGATCGGATCAGATTTAGTATGAAGGTGTGTCCAGAAACTGACTCACCGTGACTTCACTGAGAACAACAACAACATGGCTGGACTCATATGCAACCTTGCTCAAAGAACTTTTGAGGGGCTTACGCAAGGAACGACTGAAAACAACAAAGGCACCAAAAGAACAAAAGACTGTCCACAGAAACTTTCAGCCGAGCAGAGGCAAAGACTTTCTCAAAGAACTGTCAAAACATGGTCATCAGACACAAATGGCCAGAACATACGGTCCGGATTTGGGGGGATCCTGACGAGAATCAGAACCCAGTGAACGTCTCACTGGGGGCTGGAACAAGAGAAAGCTGAACACGTTCTCCAAACAGACAAGAGAACAAATGGTCCTGAAGTCACTCATACCAGCAAAGGCCGCACCCATATTGATCTGTGAGGTTCTGTCATTGATCTTAGTATCGGGGATCAAAACTACAGTTGCTATGATAAATTACACATAGACACATTTAGGGCCTGCCAGCGCAGGCTTCATGATTTTTAGTTATACTATGCTCAGGTGGATCTGACGACTTGCTTTTTCTGGTTCCTGTAACTCTGTGGTGAAGCTTAAGGAAAGCAAGGGAAATGATCCCAGCTCCTGACCCTAAAACGAGTTAACTTTTATATTTTTGTTTTTGCAGTTATCCTTGGCGGAGTGCAGATTCTGATGTGTCACAAGGGGTACATTTTGGTAAATGATTATAATTTTAAAGAAAATGAGATGATATTGTAGATTACAGTTAGCTTAATGGTTGTGAAAACCAAATTAGTGGTGGCAATAGGCTGAGGTTTAGGAAACATCTGACATTAGTGTTCACGTTAAAGGATGGTAAATTTAGACACAATTTCCAATTTAACAACCAAATAACTTTGGCGTGCAGAATTGAAACAAGGTAGAGTTTTGTTTCAATAGGGGGACAGATGTTTCTAAAAATAGAGAGGTTGAAATTGGTCCCTAGAAATAACTAATTAGAAATAACTAGATTGTAAATGTTTCCTAAAAACAACTAGGCCGAAAAATGTTCCTAGAAATAACTAATTAACTAAAAGATGGCAAATACATTTTAGTATACAAAGCATAATAAGGAACTGATAAATTGGCGTTATAAACAAAGTTCACTTGCGTTGATATTGAGGCGGTATCGGTCTTGAACGTTTTATTTTCTTTAATCATGTCATGGAGGAAGGAGTATTGATGCAAGCACATTTCAAATGAGCAATTAACAACGCTGTTTTTTTTTCCTCTGTGAAATGTGTGTGAAGCAGGATGGGGGAGGCCCCTTGGAAATGTTTCCTGGCCTGCAGGCTCGAACCACTCAAACCTGAAGTGGACCTGATCAGAGGGTGTTTAGAAATATGATGGTTCTGTAGATTTATAGCAATTGACTTGACGAGACGACATGTGACTTATTGACTCAGGAAAAAGGTGTATAGAACCACAGGTGTACAATGTTTTGTGAATTATGCTCTGCCGCCGCTTGCGATGTTATTTCTATGTGTGTAATTTCTGCTATAAGCTGAGTGAAAAGGTACAGTATTTTTGTAAGTATGAACTGCCTCAAAACTACTCATAATTAACCCTAATGAAGATTAAGCCTCTTCCAAACCCAACTACTAACATGCATGATTCATTCTTTATACTACTGATTTATAATTGATTGGGTGTTGTTTGCTGTGGCACATTACGGAGTCCAGGGGAGGCAAGACCAGACAGCCCTGGTCAGTAAGGACCCGTGTGGGGTCGCTGAACGCACACCACAGGCAGTGCTTGTCAATGCCAGGGGATCCACACGGTTCAGTGTGCTCCAGCCCGTGAACCAGGAAGGAGCTAAGAGGATCGAGCGGGACAACAAGAAGAGCTCGCATTCGAACTCTTGTGCCCTGATAGACCCAAAGTAGTCGAGTAAAGTAGACCTTTTACCAGTTGACGTCATCGCGCATGCGCACTCGCATTTTTCGAGAATTAGCCGGAAGCTAGGGCTAACGTGTGAGGGTTTTCCAGTACTGCCGACGGTCGCGATGGGGAAATATGACTTTTGTTGTGTTTATAATTGTTCGAGGCAACGTAAACGCGTAAAAGAAAAAGGTGAGACTTGTTCGTTTTACCAAGTCCCTCTAGGAAAATCGAGTAAAGCGAGTAAAAGAAGGAAGATGTGGCTTCAAGCGCTTCGCCGGCAGGACTTCACTCCGACAAAAAACAGTAAAGTGTGTAATCGACATTTTTTATCTGGCATGGCCATTAATGACCCAAACTCCGTGGATTATGTTCCAACATTACATCTTGGACATGGGAAACCCACAAAACAGAGAACAACCTCCCGCAGCAAAACAACATGCTACTGGACAGTTGATGAGCTAGCTAGTTCTACAACTCATACCGAAAAACTAGAACTACTAGGCCTGGCTGTTCCTCAGTCCACTGCCTGTGTAGAAGTTTCAACCTGCGACATGCAAGAAGATTCTTCCTTCATCCCCCCGGAAGAAATAACAGGTGAGTAAAATTTCATCAAAACATACAGCTGTATAAATGAACAGCACTGTTAGCCTGTTATCATTTGAACTCTTTCTGGGTTGAAAAAAATGTAGTAGTTTCCACAAGACAAACATGTTTTTTATAACATTATTTGATGTCTTGACAGCATTGCATCTTTGAAAACATTTCAGCCATTTCTCTGTTTCTGTAAGTTAATAGCCCAGTTTTGCTGGGAACATGCTGTCACATAAAAAAAGGAGCAATCATCCTGTCATCAAACATATACATGTACCGATAGAGTGAAATTAGATGAAAGAAATTGGGGGGGGGGGGGATTAAATTGAATTAGTGTATTAAAAAAAACTAATGTATCTCAATTAATAATTGTACAGTATAATGTTATTTCTCAGTTGGAAAAGAATTACACATTGCTAGCATAAAGGAAATTTAGAAAATCTTATGGCATATATGCTCAAACTGATGTTGCTCTAGAAAAAATAAAAGTTATAAATAATGTTTTAGGTTTAAATTACAAGTTCATGCAAATGATACATTGCATAGAGGCAATTCATCATAACTCATCTGAAAAAAGATGCAGTTGACACTATTTTTTAATGAAAACCCTGTATCTGCCTATTTATTCCACGACATTTCATTTTTGAACTACATTGTCCTTTGCATGTTATGGGTCACAACTAATGCGCGCACATGCAACCGGAGGTGTGTGTGTGTGTGTGTTTGTGTGTGTGACAGTGAAGTTCAGCATTCATTGCTCTGTGTGTATAAGCATACAGTTTAACTATACATAAGACTGTTTTGTTTATTGTGAAATATGAATTAATACTTTCTTTTTTTTACAGCAGCAACTGGCCACCAACTGATGGATCACACATACAGCACACCTTCTGATGTGTGTCCAGCCGAGACTGTTGAGACGGCGGAGGAACCCAGTATGGAAGATGATGCTTCTTCCGAGTTGCAGAGACTAAGGAAGGAATTGATGGAGCAGAAAAGCAAACTGGAAGCAGCCTACCTCCTCATTGATCAACAGACGCAACAGCTCAAGAGCAAAGACAGCGAATTGTCAACATTGAGGAAGCAGCTGGAAGAACGGGATGCAAGACTTAAGGCAGTCAGTTATGATCCAGACAGCTTTGATGATGGTGCTGTGCAGTTTTATCTGGGATTAAAAAGCAAAAACACATTTGATGCTTTGTACAAAAATCTTCACCACAAAGCAGCACATATGCGCTATTGGAGGGGTGAAAATGTAGATTATGACCAGGCCAAGGGTATTACTGGTCCCAAGCGGCTTCTAACACCCAAACATGAATTTGCAGCTGTTTTAATCAGGCTTAAGTTAGGCTTGTTTGTAGAGGATCTGTCTGCCCGACTTGGCATCAGCATTGCACATTTCTCCAGAATCTTTACCACCTGGATCCGTTTCCTAAGGCTGGAACTGCAAGATACATGCCGCTTTCCGTCCCGTTTTGAAGTACGCCATTTCATGCCAGTTGAAGCCCAGAAGTTTTCCAACCTGAGGTGCATGATAGACTGCACAGAGTTTTTTGTAGAGGCACCAAGTTCCCTGGTCAGTCAGCGACAAACATGGTCTTCTTACAAACAAAACAACACAGCAAAGGTAACGAAGTATTCAGGCACCCTTTTAAAATCTTCTTCTTTAATCGGTTTTATGTTTCTATTTATGTTGCCCTGCCATAATGTGTTTTGACTAGATGCTTAGTAAAATTTAGTTTAATGGCATCATGCTTTTTTCAGGTTTTTCATTTAAGTGTTTCTTATGATGCAGGTACTTGTCGCATGTACACCTGATGGAGTGCTATGCTACATATCACCTTTGTACTGTGGAGGATCATCGGACAAGTTCATCACTGTCAACTGTGGGTTTCTTGATTACCTTGAACCCGGTGACAGAGTCCTTGCTGACAAAGGATTCGATGTGAAGTCAGAGGTGGAAAAAAGGGGAGCTAGTCTGAACCTGCCACCGTTTATGCATCCAGGACATAAGCAGTTCACTGAGGAAGAGGTATGTATTGTACAAGGAGTGTTGTGGCCTTTTGAAGCACTAAGTGCCATAAAGTAAAAATATTTTTGTAAGTACAGGTGTTTCCGGCAGCGTGTAACTGGCTGGTTTCTGTTTGTGACTTCTATGAATAATGATGGTTGTCCATAAATAATTGTGAAACAAACAAACAGGTTAACCAACAGGTTAACATAAATAAGACATTGAGAGGAGCCAGTTGAGGTGGCTCGGGCATCTGGGTAGGATGCTTCCTGGACGCCTCCCTGGTGAGGTGTTCCGGGCATGTCCCACCGGGAGGAGACCCAGAGGAAGACCCAGGACACGCTGGAGGGACTATGTTTCCCGGCTGGCCTGGGAACGCCTTGGGATTCCCCCAGAGGAGCTGCTCCAAGTGGCTGGGGAGAGGGAAGTCTGGGCCTCCCTACTTAGGCTGCTACCCGACCCCGGATAAGAGGAAGAAAATGGATGGATGGACATAATATTGCGTTTTGAGGTCTTCATATTTGTCTTCAAATCTAACAGAAACTATTCTACACTATATTTACAGGTTGAGGAGACCAGACAAATCGCTGAAGTGCGCATTCATGTGGAGCGACTGATTGGCCGAATAAAATCTTTCCATCTTCTGGATGGGACCATGCCACTAACACTGCACCCGATTCTAGAGGACATCATACACACCTGCGCTTACTTGACTCTATTTCAAGCACCCATATGCAAGGTAACGGTTTTCCTCTTTTCATTCCGATTTTGGCCATAAACTGTATTTTCTCTTTAAAATACAGAATGTATGCAAAATTTTAATGTAATACTTGAAATAAAAATGAAGCAATTTCAGTAAGGCACCGTTTATATACATAACATTGTTTTTTATAAAACAACCATTACCCAATACAGAACATTTGCATAAATCTGTTGCGTAACATTGTGCAAACACATCATGGAGAAATTCACAATTTCTCCAGAAAAATCAAATTGATGGATAATCAAAAATGTTTTTTGTGTATCCTCACATTGTGCAAAAACAGCACGAAGTAATCTGGAAAAAACATCTTGACAATGTGAAAACTTCAGATGAATTTCATCAACAACAGCAGAACTGCAACATTTTTTTGAACGATGTAATTTAAAAAAAATAATAAATTTCCTTATAAATATTCACATTGCTCTAAAACAGCAGCATTGCTCCAAATCACAAACAGAACAACTTCAACATGTTCTTAAGTCAATTGGATCAAGGTTGTGTTTCACTCTAGGGAAAACAACTTCTGGCAGAAAGATGTTTTCAAAAAAACCTTCAGCTTTGTGTATCAGCTTCTGCATGAAACAAAAGTCTGCTTTCACTGTTTCTACGTGTATGAGTGATTTAGTGCACAGCACAAAATCACACTCTGGTACTTCGTAGCAGTACAGCTGGCATTGAATCTGAGTGTAATATGCGTGTTTTATGTGCAGTGTGATGTTTGAGGTACTTGGATCAATCTGCAGACATGGCTGTTTTTTGCAAATTTCTTCCATGTTGGTAGCATCCCAACAGTTTGCTGGATTTTTTATTTCTAACAGGCGGACTGTCCCAGACCTGTTGATGGCCAGCCGGTCAGTGGATGCTGCCAGGAATCCATGCTTGGTGGAGACACGCAAGCCTGAACGGAGCAAGGTAATGTCTTCGTTCTCCTTCAGATCCCTTATTAACTTGTACCTTTGTGCCGCTGCTTCTTCTCGCTCAATTCCAAGCTTCATTTCTTTTGTTTGCAGTCTTTCAGAGCAGTACAGCTTTTGTGCCAGAAATTTTTTGGGATTTGTAGATGGCCTCATGACATATACTCTGTGCAAAACTGATGAGGTCAAACGAAATTTTCTGTGTTTGAACCATAAATCACAGGACGACTGTTTGCGTGTTTCTGCCTCAATTGAATTTGATTGTGCTTGAGAGACGTTTAAAGATGCTTTGTACTTCTGACAGGCCTCTCTGATGGTGAAGATGGAGACTGGACAGGGGCAGAGGTCGTCAGCTAACTCTTCTGCTGCTGGAGGGGCTGGGTCAGGAATCGAAGCCAGGGGCACAGCGTACCTCAAAAGAAATAAACATGAAGCTTTAAAATCTAGACCAGGGGTCTGCAGTCTTTATGATCCAAAGATCCATTTTAAAACCTTCATGCACTAAAATCAATGTGTCCAGAGCCGCAACAACCTGCTACAGCTGTTTTCAACTGGTGGCCCATGGGTCACTTTAACTTTGTTGGAGGAGACCTTTGTGGCCAGTAGTGGTGACATTTTAAAGCTAAAAATATGTAATGAGACAAATTAAAAAATCCGATTATTGTAAAGAGGTGGGGGGAGTTTTTAAATGAATAAATAAAAAAATAAATAAAAAAGAGAAATACAGACCTATGTATTTTTTTATTGTTGAAAAAAAATAATTTAGTCTAGAAATACTTTAAAGCAGAAAGTTAAAGTGACTATTTGTCAAAAAAAAAGTACATGAAAACAGCAAAAACTAGTAGTTTATAGTTTTTTTTATAACAACCAATAAATTTCAGTTCTATGTAAGTGCTCTATAAATGAAGCTGGTATGGTATGTCAGTTTCAATCAAAGCTTGAAAGCGCCACTGTGGAGGAACCAAAGAGCCGCAGGTTGCAGACCCCTGATCTAGACAAAATAAAGGAATTAAAGAAAAACACAGATAAGTGTTAGTGGTTTTTAATGTTTAATACTACACCTGCAAAAGGGCAACAATGTCTCCACGCTCAACACGTCCTTGTGAAGACCAGCAGTGATGGGCTGAGTCCGGTAATCAGGATGTCGTGGGTCAAAACTCAGGCTGTTCATTGTTCTCCTGGAAGACTTCTCGACGCAGATGTCATGCCTTAAAGGACACCAACATGAAAAATGTGGTTGATAGCAAATCTGTTTGTAGAAGTGTTTTTTTTTTAAATGTCAAAAAACTATTCCAGATCTTACAATTGTTGAAAACATTTAAAACCGTACATGTCATTGCATTTATTTCTTATTGCATTTAGTTCTTATCTAGTGCCCCAAGAAAACAATTAACAAAAATTAACACAATACAATAAAGTACAATTGTACAATGTTGAATAGTTTTTTGACTGGAATAAGACAAAATAAGTGATATAGTATTATTGCAGTTCTTGTTGAAGTTTGACTGAAAGTCACCTTTCTGGGTATTTGTGTTATAAGCGTAATATGAAAGTTCATGAGGAAGACTGATTAAACTCACTTTAAAACTTGCAGCTCATCCCAAGCAGCAGGTGCAGTTCGTTTTTGGGCTGGTCCCTTCCATGTACACGGTAACTGGGTGCAGGTTGGTTTTGAGTGTATTTCCAACACCCCACAACTTTGGTATTTCTCCAACTCAAAAAGCAGTGCAGCAACATGGTTGCAGCCACCTCCTTGTCTGCAATCACAAACACAACATACAACCATATTGTATGTGTCATTATGGAATTCACATGCAAAATATATTTCTTGACATCATGTGATTTGTAATTAAATTAAATTAAACAGAAAAACAATCAGAGTAGGTAACTGGGTGCAGGTTGGTTTTGAGTGTATTTCCAACACCCCACAACTTTGGTATTTCTCCAACTCAAAAAGCAGTGCAGCAACATGGTTGCAGCCACCTCCTTGTCTGCAATCACAAACACAACATACAACCATATTGTATGTGTCATTATGGAATTCACATGCAAAATATATTGTTTGTAATACATTTAAGATTTTCACACATTTAACTATACGTCTAATAAAGTATAAGCTGTATAAACAGTGTGTCAAAAGTGCAATTGTACATTATGAATATGTTATCAAACATAATTAAATTTTACCAGGAAAGCTAATAAATGTATCTCTTGGGATAGTTGTTATAATTCACATCACAACATCACCAAATGTCTCAGGTTTAATTTAAGACATAGTTTACAGAAATCAAATAAGAAATAAGGACGTTGTGAACATTTGTGTGACTCAAACGTCATGTTTTTGTTTACATACTGTACTGTGCTAATACTGACGGCTCTTGGTGCTAGTTATAGCAGCTAACAGAAGATGTTAAACCTGTAACAATAACCAAATCAGTCTAAATATCAGAAGTATTGATGTGAGAAATTTAAAACATGTATTTCTGACGCTTGGATATAACGTTGTTGACAACTACACAAGAGAGTTGGCTCACCCTGCTGGACATTCGCAATAAGCCTGAAGGATTTCCCCAGTTTCCATCAGCGCCATAAACACCCGATAGTTGTGTTGCTTCATGCTTGCCTTTACTTTAGCACGAATGACAACAGTGCCAGCACGAACACTATCGTCAGCAGTGCCACAAACACCAAGGAGCTGAACATGTCCATCTTTAGAAAATGCGATTGATCTTGCAGACTTCAACGTTCTTGTTTCAGCTATTGTTGTCTTAGAGACGGTGGCCCCGCGCGACAGTTGCCTCACAATCACCTCCTCTCTTATCCGCGGCACAATATTCAGGCATTTGGACCAGTTGTTGTCCACTACTTTAAGAAACCAAGCTTCTAAATCACCACTCGCCATCATTAAATCTCCTCAGCTCCTTCCTACTTAGCCCCAACTTCCGTTTTCGAATCGCCGCGGCATTTTGCCATCCAATCAGAACGCTCGTTTCAGACGAGCTTTGCGTGATGACGTCAACTGGTAAAAGGTCTGTTGCATGCAATGCCGGGGGTCTGCCCTGAGTAGCTGTCCAGGGGAATTCCCCTGAGTACGTGTGGCACATTCAAAAAGTATATTAATGTTTCTGTGATGGTGATATAAATCTTGTGTTCTTTCTCTATTTTTGTGTGTTCAAGGGAGACAACTGCCTTGCTGCTGGAGGAGGAACTTGGGAACTCAAGGTTCATAATTCTGCAATATCCTAAGCGCTTACTATTATTATCGTTCATAGTTTGCATATATTTCCTTATATTCTACAATTTGCATATTAATAAATTCATTCGGGTCTGGACGACCCACTGGACGATTGGCTGATAAAGATCTTCGGTCCCTGGAAACAGGTGTTTGTATCTATAATGGTATCATTGGCTATTTTCTTAGGCATACTTATAACTTGCGGGTGCTGCTACGTGCATTGTTTAAGGTCTTTGACGGTTAGACTTATCACGTCCACCCTGGAAAAAAGGGATCCTGAAGTGATGCGACAACTGCTTTTGTTAAAAAACTATAACTTGGAGGATTTTGAAAAAACTGATTGAATATTGTGTATATATGCGTTTAGCTGCATTATTAGGTGTGTGATTTTATTTCTTTTGGGATGGACCTCAGATAATGAGGTCCAAAGGGGGTTTGTTGTGAAATAAACATATTTTTGTCTTCGTGTTTTTTCATCTTGAATGGGTTTTAAAAGGATGCAGCTTGTGTCTATCCTGCAGGCTTAGGGACTGCTCTATTTTTGGATCTAAGGGTGTGTGGATTTATAGTTTTGTGTGAGCTGCTTTGGGGCATATATAGGACATGATTGCATGGACATTTGTGAAACAGTTAAAACCTTGATTATAAAGCACTTGTGTATTAATTATATAACAGTTGTGTGTTAGTTTCAATCAGGTTAACATATAGAACTGTGTATTATCCTTCACTCTCAAAAACGCCAAGTCTGCAAGCTGAAACAAGCAATGGAATTTCATGACAGAAGCTTTCTAGCAGTTGGGGAAGGGCAACGTCTTAAAGCAGAACTTCTATTATTAAGGTGAGAGCAGGCAATGCCCAAATAAGAGCATAAAGCAGAACTTCTATTATTAAGGTGAGAGCAAGCAATGCCCAAATAAGAGCATAAAGCAGAACTTCTATTATTAAATTGAGGGCAGGCAACGCCCAGAGAAGGGTATAAAAATATGAATTTTCCTCCTCCACGCCAGTCAACGCAGCCAGCCCAACGAGAAGAACAGCTGTATTCAGACTAAATCAGGTTGTAAATGGGGTCTCTCTTGAAATGCCATTTCAATGTGTTTTCTCTCTCTTTTCTCTCTCTCTTTCTTCTGTCTCCCTATCTCTCTCACTCACTCTCTGTCCACTTATTTTAATCCAATATAATGACTTTTGAAATAGAACAAATGTATTCTGTGACTTTTAACCTTATGATTAATTAAACTGGTTTTTGGAACTTTAAATTATGTGCGTTTGTCGTATTTTAAGTGTATTCAGCGTATCTCCTTTTCTGATCCAAAGTGTAATCAAACAACGAACTTGGGGCGAATGAGAATCAAAGCCAACATATGATAATCCAGAAATGGAAGAGGTGATCAGTAAGTTTGTCTCACGTTTCAACCGAGCGGAGGCAGTCTGAAGCCGACATACTGTCCTTGGCGATCAGGAAACTCCAGGCGAATCCGCAGAACGACACACGGGGGGAGTACAACTCTGATCCTGCGTCCAAGAAATCCCCAACACCAGCTGACAAAGCTTCTATATGCCACAAACCTATAACGACTGAAAGAAAAATACATTTTATTTTGTGTAATAAAAAGTGTATTTTGGAAAAATGTGGTGTTTTATTTCATTTTGCTTCATGCCAATAATAAACATTTAATTCATGTTTGTTGCATTTTATAATACTATTATGCTAGACAATAATTGTTCTATGCCCATAAAAATTGAGAAAGATTGAAATCTTTGTTGTGTAGAAAAAAAGTACAAAATGTTGCCCTAGAGGCACTATTGTACCTTGAAAAAAATCTAATTACTTCAATGGGATTTGCCTCATTAAATACAACATCAATGTTTTTATAAGAAATACAATGTCATAAAACTTACTTTTCTATTCCTCTTACATTTAAGCCCCCATAATCAGCTCTGTACTGTATATGTTGAAGGCATTTTGTAGAGAATAGACATTCTGGCACACGGGATCAAAACCAGGATGAAGAGTAATGCACTGAGGTGGTTCCTCCAACTGCTGCAGTCGTTGTGTAACCTGTATTGAATATCATAATTTCAGTTTTTTAACTATTGTGTTATTGTACTTAATTGTCATTCAATTATATAAATTTTGTATCAACGTTACCTGGTAATCTCCAGACAGTATACATTTTCAACTTCAGTTGGCATGGTCCCACATTGACCACAAACACCTACATATAATAAAGGTGATGTAAGTATTGTAAGTTTATTTGATGAGAAAAATAACTTTCTTTCATGTCAAATATTTTTTTAAAGAAATATAATAAATTTGATAGCAAAAATGGCATTTTCAATAGCAAATATGACTTTTTGCTATCCAGTATAATGTTAAATGTGTTATTTAAAATAACTTATTTCATAACAAATATTAAAATACATTAGATAAATTTCCAAGATGGCGCCGGTTGTCATGGCTTGCTATCTAACTCCTCTCCTGAACTTTTTACTGCTGTTCGTGTTCTGCCTTTTTTTCATCGACGATGCATCCTCGCTTCTGGTCTATGATCGCTCAACTCTTCTAAGTCTCCAAGACTCGCTAATCAACACACCGGCTACTGGCAAATATGGACATTTTAAGCCTCC
>JBBPBX010069496.1:0-18848 GCA_038048925.1 Garcialebias charrua
GGAGTGGGGAATTAAATAAATAATACTAATGTCAACTAGTCTGGTACAGAGGAAAAGTTGGTTCATTTAGCCAACAATTGTAATGCATGTGTAAATTGCCCAGCAGAGCCCTGCAGTGTCACCCTAATTTTCTCAAGTTTAAGGAAGTAAAGAATATCCCTGAGCCGGTGCAAAAAAAAGAGGGGGGATGAGGTACTTTCCATGTGAGTGGTATCACTCTCCGAGCGATAATGGTCATAAAAGGACCAAGAGGGAGAGATGGGGTTAAGGGGGGCCCTTCAGAGAAAACCCCAAACAAGGCGCTTAGGGGATTTGAGTCAATTTTTCTTCCAACACCCTCAGCAGCAAATATCTCGGTCCAAAAGGCCTTAAGTCGAGGGCACTGCCAAAACATGCGTATAAGATTTGCAGGGGGTTGTTGACATCTGTCACAAGCTGGAGAGGCCGAGCTCTAAATCTTAGATAAACGGGCTTTAGTGTAATACACATGGTGCACCAGCTTGCACTGGATAATGCCTCACACAGATAGATGATTCATGTACCCACGTCTGAATACGTGACCAAAGCTCATTAGAAATGTTCTTCCCAATATCTTGTTCCCAGACGTTCCTAATGGAGTAGAGTTCGGACGGAACAACGCAATTAAATTATAAAGAATCGAAAAAGAGGCCTTTGGCCCAGGGGTGGACATAAACAAGGAGTGCATGTTCTGCAACTTTTTCTACATGTAACAACGATTTTTTTTATAACAACTGTCAATGAAGCAATGGGAGACGGCGTCATTTCCAGGAATCGTTGCTGATGTTTTACTTTTCCAATAAACGTTCAATTGTAGCACAGCAGAGAACAAGTCTTTTCCCTTTCATGTCCTTTTTCTAACAAAACTGATAAACGAAGCGCTGAAGTTGTGTTTTTCCATTACAGAGTCAAACATCTTTTAAAATGGTTGCCATCTGGAGTCAAACGGGTCGTCCTCTGTCAGAAAGCATCAAAACAAGCTGGACCAGGCGTGAGTCGAGCGTGTCCTCTCCTCGGGCAGGTTTTCACACCTGAAGCACGTCTCTTCATCGGATGTGACACTTCATCAACTCAGACGGAGTTTGCACCGTCTTCAGTTCTGGTTCGTTTTCATTCTGTGTTCCACCTCGTGCAACATGATGTTGAATGTAGTTGACCCCAACTTGGCAGACTGAGGAAGCAGCAGAGACAGGCGTACAGAATGTAAGTGCTTTTATTTAAAGTGTTGGTTACATACAGGCTGACAGGGGCAAGGTGAGTACTGTATTTGAAAATCTTCAGCTTGCTTGAATAATGAATCTTTGTTTGAAGGTGGTCTTTTCTTACAAGTGTTTGTTCTTGTAGATAGATGGAGCCGGAGAGAATGCCTATAGTCATACTACTGTTTACATTCACTGTTTACATTTATTAATACTGTTTACATTTATTACTACTGCTTTACATTTATTACTACTGTTTACATTTACACTACTTTTATCTACACTACTGCAGATACATATACAGCATTCTCTGACTAGCCTTATCTAAGGATGCCAAATGTGCCTTACTTCATATGCCACTTTGCCTCTATACCAACATCAACTACCTCATACATATACTGTGTACATTAACTTATATGCTGCTGTGCCACTCTTTGCAAATGTCAACGCTAGAAACTTCAGTTTATTTTATAGATTTACGTTTTTATACTTTTCATACTACTATGCAAAAACTCAGGACAGTATTACACTTTTATTATTTCATTTTATGCTTATGTTCATTGGGTGTTTGGTGTTTTAGGGGTGTTTGGTGTTTCAGTGTTGGTGTAAATTTTCATACTTTTATACTATTATGAAAAAACTCAGGACAGTGTTACACTTTTTTACTATTTTATGCTTATGTTTATTAAATGTTTTAGTGTTTAGTGTTTAGATGGTTACTGTTGCACCGAGGGACTGAGAGAAACGCAATTTCAATCCTGTGTATGTCCTGTACATATTGCAGTTCTGACAATAAAGTTGACTTTGACTTTGACATGAAGGTGAAGATGATCCAGAGAAGGTGAGTGTCATCGGAGAGAGGAACAGGTTGATGGTTGACGGGGCGGCCGTGGTGTAGTGGTAATGGCAGTCGTCTCCCGATCGGAAAGTTGGCGGTTCGACTCCCGGGACCCGCACCATGTGTCGTTGTGTCCTTGGGCAAGACACTTAACCCTGAGTTGCTCCCGGTAGGACTGGAAAGCACCTTGCATGGTAGTCTGCCGCCACCGGTTTATGAATGTGTGTAGCATTCAATATATGTGTAGCACTTTGAGATTTTCAGTAATGAAAAGTGCGTTATAAATTGAATTAATTATGTTGTTATCGTGTGTTTCTATACAAGAACAAAATTTAGTTCTTTGCATTTAACCCATCACATGTGAGATACACCCAGCTGGAGCAGTGGTCAGATATAAGTGCCCGGTGAGCAGTCAGGGATTAGGTGTCTCGCTCAAGGACACCACGACATGTGGGCATGGCGGGGAGTTGAACCTGCGACTTATTGGTTCTGCTCTATTAGCTGCTCTCCTTTCTAACTATAAAGCTCGTATAACCGTTTCACCATCTGCGCTCTGATCTTTTCTTTTGTTCTTCAAACTAAAACTAAAACATCTTCTCAGATCTCGAGAGTCTGATGAATGTGTAACGTCTGAATGTTTCTAGAGCGTTCACTCGTTCGAGCTTCTCGAACTCTTGATTCTCCTGTCGTTCCACAGAGCTGGAGCTGTGCTCGACCCTTGAGCAGGACAGAAAACATCCAGGACTGCAGGACTCACAACCAAGACGGTGATAAAAGTGAAAACCTGTTCCAACCGGCCACTTTTCTAGAGTGTGCTCCAGCAGATGAAGTCATGTGACGGAAGTTGACAGGTGGGAACAAAGTGGACTGAAATGGGTACGATGAGGTGGACAACGAATGTGCACGGCAAGAATTCAGTTTTGCACGTGAAAGTAGGCCATGATTTACAAAAACTGGCCTCTCATACACACAGTTTGTCATTAAAAAAACACAGAAATCATTGATACCACAAGAAAATAATTCCCATTTTCTTGTAAATTTGCGTTGCCAGATAGTTCAGGAAGATGCAGGCTGAGGCCACTACTCCTGCTTTTCGAACCCAAACTGTGAAAACCGACCGAAGAACTTCCCCTTTTGTTTTGTTTTGAAACTTTCCGACTTCAGACCCGTCTCAGAGGACATCTGGGCGGACATCACATCAATGGGCCCGGCAGCCTGCTGTCCTCCGCTTCCACCCGGAGTCTTCGCCACAATCTGCCAACAAAATGAGTTTCATTTATCTTTTCGAGTGCGCACGAATTACTCTGCGTGGTTTCGCTGCTCACAACAACCCCCGCCCAAACAAAAACAAAAAACAAACTGGCGTGAAAACATTTCCAAACCAATTAGGGCCGTAATCAATGAAACCCAGCACCTGTAGAGCCACGGCAGTCACCGGAGAGGGGGACAGTGAAAAATGTGGCAATCAAACTAATCAAGCAAAAGGCACAGACCAATTACTCAGAAAACATCCAGAGTGCGGCGCCGCCAGAGGAGAACAGGTGATAGTTATCATTAAATTAGAGGCGGTTCCACCGTGTGCAGGTCTGGGTGAACTCTGGGCCCGTTTGGTGAGGGATGAGACGGACCGTAACGCCGCTTTAAGATCAGCCGGGGTGATGATTGATGAAAACGAGAGTGACTCGGCAGCAGCATCATGTGGTCCTGCGTGCGTCCACGTGCACATCCAGAGGCTGAGCTCACACAAACAAACCCCCAGAGGGTCCAGGAAAGGTGTCGGCTCTTTGGGAGGTGGGGGGTTGACAGTTACTCCACTGATTCTATCAGAGCTGATTGAAGCAGAGAAGAGCTGAAGAAACTCATCAAAACTTGCTGTTTTTCAGCTGTTCTCCTCTGGTTGGAGGAATAAATAAACTCAGATATGATAGAAGATTTGAGGGAGTTCTGTACTAGGGTTGCGAATCTCTCAGTGTCTGGAGAATCGATTCGATTCCGATTTTTGGTGTCACAATTCGATTCAAAATCGATTTTTCGATTCAGAAACGATTTTTGATTCAGAAACGATTTTTCTATTAAAATGGTCAGAAATTTAGTTTCAGTTTTGTAATTGACAAGCTGAAAAGAATAAACAACAATGTAAACAAATAGAACATTTATTTAAAACAATAATTTTAGGTTCCTTATTTTATCAAATTTTTTGCATCGTTTGATATTTATACAAGATATAGGAACAAATAATACAGGAATGCATTAAATTCTGTAACTTAAATAACCAGTATTAGGTTAGTTCCCTTTCAGTCTGGTTCTCTCGGTGCAACATATGCGATGGGAATTGCGCCCCCGCGCGATTACCTGAAGGAATACATTCACGCCTTTATGGCTAGGGCGTCAGCGTCGCGCCAGAGGCCCCACCCTATGGGTATTTAAGCGACTGACGCCCATCCATCTTTCTCTTTTTTGCCCTTCACCTCGCTTAACACCTGAACTTCGTGGGACTTCTCTGTTGTCGCATCGCTCGATTGAGGTGAGCTTGCTCCCTAAACTGAGCGTACAGAGAAATTTTCCTGCATACTGCTGGGCTGGCGAAAGCTAGTCCAACGTTTTTCTACTTACCTCGAAGTTTTCTTCTCTTTCCGCAGCTGCTTCGCTTGACGGCGCTAACTGCGTCACAACCCACTGCTAACCATTAGCAGGCTAACCAGCGAAAGCAAGACGACGGAGAGGACGGCTTCAAACAAAAGTAAACCAGGAACAACTTCGACGCTTCTCGTCTCCGGACATGGCTCCCGAGAAGGGAAAACGGAGGACAAAGAAGAAGAAAACCAACAAGACGACAAGCCCTCGCTCGCGCCCATGCCCCAGCGGATGCGGCTATTCCCTCTTGGCGATGGACACCCACGAGGCCTGTCCTGTCTGCCTGGGGATTCTGCATGCGAGAAAGGCACTGGAATTCCCAGACTCCTGCTCCCACTGCCATCGAATGTCGTGGTAGTAAGGAAACGCCGCACGGACGCGTTGGCTAAATCCATGGCTAAGGCCGCGGCGCTGAAGGTCGCACAAAGCTGCTCGCTCCCGAACTGGAGCTCGACAACGTGGACCTGGAATGCAACGGTCGAGTCGGAGAGGACAATGTGTCGGACTCCTCAGTTGCCGTCGAGGACTCGACGCCCGAAGTGTCTGACCAAGACGCCGAATACGGTTACAGAGGAGAAAGTGTGGATTCCTCCCAGAACCTGGCGCAAATCCTACCGGAACCGGACTTGTCGGTCCCTGCTCTGTTCGACCTGTGCCATAGGGCGGCGGATGCCCTGCAGGTCGCGTGGCCAGACCCCACGCCTCGCCAACAGGCTACGAGGCTGGCGGGAAACTACTTCTATGCGAAGCAGCCGACAACGTCGCAAAAAATGCCCATTTTCCCGGACTTCCTCATGGAGCTCAAACGCTCCTGGGTGGAACCCGGAGCTCCCATCACGCTGCCACTATCCCGACTCCTTGATGTTGCAGGAATGGAGACAGCGGGCCTCGCCAGCGCACCCCTGATAGAGGAGACTCTGGCGGCTCACCTGGCCCCCGCAGCCACTGGGACGAAACCAACGCTACCCAGCAGGGCCTGCCGCGCTTCGGAGAAACAACTTGAGAAGTGCTACAGGGCTCAGTGCCTCGCAGCTCGCACAATGAATGCATCAACCATGGTGCAGGCATACCTGGCAGAAAAACTACAGGATATCCAGGTAACAAAAATGAGCAGGCCACAACGGAGGCCATGGAGGAGGCCTGCCGTGCCTCTGACCTCGTGCTCCGCATGATCGGGACAATAACCATTTCGCAAGGCAAAGCAATGGCGGAAATAGTTGTCGCCCAGTGCCATCTTTGGCTAACGTTGTCGGACCTCCCGGAAAACCAGAGGTCCACCTTCCTCCAGCACCCGATCGAGTCGACGGGACTCTTCGGGGGAGCCCTGGAATGCGTCCAGGCCAAGCTGGAGCAAAGACGCAAACAGGCGGAGGCCCTCCGCGAGGGGTTGCAGAGGAAAAGCTTTGTACCCCCAAAGAAAGACATGCATGGCCTCCCACGGAAGAGACCCGCTGGTGACAGTGAAACCTTCCAGTACTGGCCGAGGGCCTCTTCAGTGACCCCGTGTGGAAAGCAGATTCGGGCCTGATGAAGCAGGACGAACTGATAATTTTACAGGTTTGCCCGCCCACGCGGTACAGGAACCTAACATTTTGAGCCCAGTCTCTACTTGTAAAGTACTACAAGGAACTGGTGACATGTGTACGCGCACCAAATATGACTCGCCTACTGTATGTGTAAACAAAACAAACACTGTTTCAGACATGTACAAAAATAAAAGTACCAAAGCACAAACTGCCCTGGTTCTTGACTCGAGTCCCATTTTTATAAAACAAAAACCATGTGGTCAAACTATGAACCACAGCAAGATACACGAGCTCTGCCAGACGGTCAGATCTCGCAATATCTTCTGCTGGGCCGACCAGTCTGCTCGAGAGAGCGCGAGAGAGGTCAAAGGCCACCCCTCCTGCGCTAAAACACGACGAGCAGCAACTCAGCATGCCGTCCAGGCTCAGCGCACGCGCAGGCCTGGAAGGCGTGTCTACCAAATGATTGGGTCATGACAACGATATGTCACGGGCTCAAGTTACAGTTCACAAAAAGACCGCCCCACTTCACAGGGGTACTGCAATCTAAGATTAACCCTACACGTGCACACGTGCTAAGGGAAGAAGTTTTGACGATGCTACAAAAAGGAGTAATTAGTTTGGTCTCAGGACGCAAACTATGCTCTGGCCACTACAGCAAGTACTTCCTGGTGCCCAAAAAGGATCATTCCCTGAGACCGATTCTGGATCTCAGGACTCTGAATAAGAGAATAAAAACTTTTAAGTTCAAGATGCTTACACTGCGGCAGGTTCCAGTCTGTGAGACCAGGAGACTACGCATGTACAGTGGATTTGAAAGATGCCTATTTCCACATAGGCGTGTGGAGGAAACACAGAAAGTTCCTCCGCTTTGCTTTAGAAGGGAACGCTTATAAATTCAAAGCCTTACCCTTCGGTTTTAAGACTGCTCCTCGTACATTTACTAAATGTCTGGATGCAGTCCTGACCCCCCTTAGGAATCAAGGACTCAGGGTTACGAATTACTTGGATGACCTGCTGATTCTGGCTGGAAGCAGAATGCAGGCCCAGTCACACTCCTATAGGGTGATCTCTCACCTGGAGTCTCTCGGTTTTGTCATAAACCTACAAAAAAGCGATTTAACTCCATCACGGGTTACCGTATTTCTGGGAGTACAGATCGACACTGTCCGGTACAGAGCATGGCTCTCGAAGGAACGAGTTTCCTCCATTCGCCGTTGCCTGGAAAGATTTAAACTGGATCAACGGGTCCCTGTGAAAACGTGCCAACGCCTTTTAGGCCTCCTGGCGGCAGCCATTCCCTGTGTGTCACATGCATTAATGAAAATACGGGCCATACAAGTATGGCTAAACCGACGGACACAACCTGCCCTGACTAATCAAGCAGGAAAGGTTAAGATAGATTCAGAGTGCCTGACGGCCCTGAAACCTTGGAGAGATTCGTCTGTTTTCACGGAAGGGGTCTTGCTGGGAAGGGTGTCATCTCGTGTAGTAATCACGACGGACGCCTCTAAAACAGGATGGGTGCGATCTGCAGAAATCAGAATGCCCGTGGCCTTTGGAATGAACAGGAAGCGAGATTACATATCAACTTCCTGGAGTTGCTGGCCGTATTCCTGTCATTAAAATACTTCTTCAGTAAGGGTCTGATTTCTGGGCAGCACATCCTGGTGAAATCAGATAACAGGACCACAGTGTCCTTCATCAACAGAGAGGGAGGGACAAGGTCCCAGGACCTCCTCGGACTGACGCAGAGGATGCTCACGTGGTGTGCTCCAAGAATCTTGTCACTTAGGACAACTCATGTCCCCGGTGATCTAAATTATGGAGCAGATACCCTCTCAAGAGGGCCTCTCTTGGCATTAGAATGGAGCCTGAACCCATGGATTGTGGAGCAGGTCTGGTCACGATTTGGGAGAGCCTCTGTGGACTTGTTCACTTGCAGGGCTAGCTCACGGTGTGACCTCTACTTCTCCTTGAGGGAAACAGACGCACCATTGGGAATGGATGCTCTGGTACATTGGCCAGCAGGAGGGCTCTACTATGCCTTTCCACCTGTCCCTCTGATTGAGGCGACACTGGAACGTGTGCGCCAGGGAGCCCTCTCCCTGATCCTGATAGCCCCCAGATGGCCACAGAAACCGTGGTTCCCGGAGTTGATCTCAATGTTATCAGGGACACCATGGCAGTTGCCCCCTCACAGGGACCTGCTGACTCAGGCACGTGGGTAGCTTCTACACCCACGTCCAGAGTTGTGGCAGCCTGGCCTTTGAAGGGAACTGGCTGAGGGCCTGAGGCTTTGATTGCTTTTCCTAAAACAAACAGTGACAACATACGCAAGGGTACCCCCCTTGGTGTTTTTGCTTGCTTTGGAGATGTTTAATGGAAGGGTTTCCCCTCTCCTTAACAAATCTCCAACATCAGGATGGGCCCCACTTGTCAGTCGTGTCCCTTATAAACATTTTTAAAAAAGAAGTTTTTACCCTAGGGACTTGGGAGGTTACCCTGTGCTTGACCTGGGATCTCTACCTCCACGTTTGTCACCCAATTACTTGTGATGTAATGGGTCCCTTGCTCCTTCCTCCTGTTTCTCAGGTTGTTCCAGAGAGAAATATATATATATATATATATATTCACATAAATAAATAAATAAATAAAATTGAAATTAACAAATCTAGACCTTGACACACACACCCCCGTCCCCAAATGTGCTGTTGGTGTGTGTTGTAGTGAAGTGCACTTAAAAAGGAAAGAGAAGGAGCAAAGGCTGGCATCAGGATCTCATAATTATGAGATAATGAGTCAAAAAAAAAAATTGGGGTGAATGCAACAGTGCTGGGCAGCACTAATCCAAAAATTAGTTCCGCTATTTCTAAAGCACTTATTAATTTATTTAGCTCCGCAATTTCAAAAGTGCTTATCTATTAGCAATGCTAGTGGAAGCTAATGCTAACACGCTAACGTGCAAATGGCTAACTACTTTTTTAAATCCAGCAGATTTGACCATTTCGTGAAACTGTCAAGCTCAGAAAAACCTTATGCTATAAAGTCAGCTAAGAAATATATTTTTCTTAGCAAAGAAATAATTGTTTTTACCGTGTTTTCTTGGAAAGTCCTTAGCTTCTGTGGCCGCCGCCATTTTGAAGAGGGCAAATGGCGAACTACTTTTTAAAATCCAGACGCGTCGCGTAGGCCGCTGAGAAACATCCATAAATTCACCCTCCATGTTAAAAACTCTTCATCTGACTCTTCGAAAACAAGCAATAAGGCTGCAGAGTAACACACTGGCTGCTAACTGCTATAGAGAGAGCGCTCTCTCTAGCCAAGAGACTGAGGGGGACGCTTTTTTGTCACGGACCACATCCGGCGCTGACAGGATATGGTCTGTTAGCAGTCGTCCGGTTGATTTAAGAGCCCGTAAATAAGTTTTTTCGTTTTTACTGATAGATAATTAGTTATTAGCGGTACTGCATTTTAAATAAAAATAGCGCAAATCCGCTTATGAATTATAAAAGTTAGTCAATCCGCTGTAACGCTGACAAATTGTTTAGGTCCGCTATAAGCGGATTAGCGCTTTAGCGCTCCCAAGCGGTCTGGCGCCTACCTTATGCTCTTCTGTAGAGTGGAGACACATGGGCAAAATGACAACCGGGAACAGGTGGCAGTGGGCGGGGCTACATGTGGGAGTGGGTGGGGCTGAGGACAGAGGGACAGAGAGATACAATGGAGCTGATGAAAATACAAGAATAACAAAACACAAGTAAATCTCAAACTAACCGAACACACATCCTGACAGATTCAGAGTTTTTATTCATAAACGGTTCATTCTGAACGATGAGTTGTTGTCGGCTTGATCGTCACCAAAGTCTGCAGCTCGGTGCTGAAACCACAGAGAACGAACACCGGCACCAAGTGGCTTCATTCAGTTCGGATTATTTTGTTATCTGAAGTGTACAGCTGGACTCGACCGCACGGATAAATTAAAGTTTTTATGTTCAGGAGCTTGTTGGACACCAGAGACACTTCCTGCTGTCTCACTCACTGGGAACTACATTTGGAAATGGGACGCTTTATTTTATTAATCTGTCTCTGTTTGTGCAGCCGACTGAAGTCAGAACAAACATTAACAATCATTAAATCACAGTGGCCCACTATCACAGATATTATGAGGCTCAGTTTGACGCCAGAGTCTTTATTTAAATAAAAACATGCAGCTGTTCAGGCATTTTGTTCCCCTGGTGCAGAAACATGACTCTAATAGCAGCCTGTGTGCAGACTCCCTCACCGAGGAGACTCTTTAAATAAAACCAGAATCAATATTTCATAAACTACACACAGAAACATATCAACAGGAGCATGAAGACGATTGGGAGAAGGTCATGATCTTATTCTTCATCCTCAAACAAATTACAGGTGGTCCTCGACTTACGGCGGCCTCGACTTACGGCAATCCGACTTTACGAACACATAATATTAATAAAAATATGAAGAAAAAAATTGTGTTTAAATGTTCTTGATTTCATGTCTACAGCACTTTGTTGCAGCTGTACTTGTTTTAAATGGCTTTATAAATGAAGTATTATTAGTATTATTATTTTTATTATTATTTTTAAGCCAATTTAGGCAGTTTCCAGTAGTTTCCGCCAGTTTTCAGCAGTGCCCGACAGTTTAGCCTTAGCTAGTTAGCTCCGGCCCCGACAGCCGGCTTCGGATGGACAGTGTCCGATCAGAGGTTCCTGCACTCGGATACATGATCTGGAGCTGAACGGCGGTTTTGCGGAGGGACGGATGGACGAAGCAAAACGACGCTGTGGACCGCGTGAAGCAGCAGACAGCGAGCCGGACCGGAGTAGCAACAAGCTAACATTCTAACAAAGCCTTGCTGTAGGATGGATGGGTGGATGCTAACGCCCCACCAGGGACACGGAGCCGACGGGCGGCGGGGAGCTCGCCTCGATGTCCGCCTGGCAGCTCAGATGTTGAATGGACAGCGAGCTAACATGCTAAAACGCGGACAAACAGCTGCAGCAGCCTTGGAGGGGCTAACGCGAATGGGCACAGCTATTGCAGGGGCTAACATGCTAACGCGGCGCAGCTTGTTTTGGATGGACACAGCGGAGAAACAGCTTTCAGTAAGTTATTAACTCTTTTTCTGGCTCTAAATGTATGGAGTTAACATGCTAACAGTCCTTCCTGTAAACAGTTTGGACCGCGTGAAGCAGCACGAAGTTGCGGAGCTCGGACGTGCAACGAGCTAACATGCAAACAGACAGAGACAGGCTTGACCAGCTCAAAGTAAGAAATTATTTTTTTTCTTTTTCTTTTGTCTCCAAATGTACTGTATGTTTTTGGATAATTATGTAGGGTACTGTGTTAGGATAGGCGAAGTGCTTGGTAACTTGGTAACTGTTTTGTACTGTACATGTACATGTACAGTATAAGTGGCGGCTCGTGCGTACTTCCAACTTACGGCAATTTTCGTGTTATGAACGGCCGCAGGAACGGAACTCGTTCGTAAGTCGAGGACCACCTGTATTCGCTCATTCGGGAGCAGAAGTCTCCACAGTTTCAGCCGAGTCGTCGTTTTTCAACTAAAACAAAATGTTAAACCTGTGAGTGAAAAACAACGTCTCTGTTCGTCTCTCCTGGTTCTGGAGGGGTTCTGACCCACTCTGCTGTCGAACGCTGAGGGTTCTGCTCCGCTCTCTGAAAGTCCAACACACTGAGGTTCTTTTCTGACCCGTTCTGTTCTGGCTCAGCTTCAGCTGTTGAGCTCCAGAACCCTTTGGTCTACAGAAGAGTTATTTATTCATTTTTTATTTAATTAATTTATTTTATTCATTTTAAGTATAAAACACAAAAAGGACAATTACAAAGTATATGGAGGGGAAAAAAACAGATTTAAAATGAAAGGAAGCAGAAGAAAAACAAAATTCTTATAATATATGCCCCTTCTTAAAACAAAAACCAATTCAATCAGTTCAATGATTTTCCATGAACAAAATTAATAATTCATAACAATTTGCCGATTATAGTACATTTAGTATTTTAACATTTATGTATATCTTTTTAGAAATTTCTTCCTAATAATTTTCTTAAATAAAGACATAAACTTAGCTTTTTTGACATCATTTTCCAAATTATTCCATAAACCTATTCCATAGACCAGATTTCTGGTAAGTGACTGACAGGAGCCCAAACCATCAGCCTCCACCACCATGCTGACAGCTGGGAGGAGCTGTCTGCTGCAGTGCATTCTGGGTAAACAGCTGTCCTCTGCTCCAAGCCTAAGTCCAGCTGCCATGTTGTTTTTAGAGAGAAGATGACCTTTGACCTGCTGACCGAGGCCTGCAGAGTCATTGCATGGTCTGACCTTAAGGGTGTATCTGCTGGGAAGACTGTCAGCTCTCCTAAATGTTTTCCACCTGTGAATAATATTTCTTTCTGCAGAATGATGTACTCTAAACATTCTGGAAATGACCTTTGACCTTTCCCAGATTGATGGACAGAAACAGACGCTTCTCTAAAGTCATTGCTGATGTCTTTCCGTCTTGGCGATGGGTTGCTAAAACCCTAAAATTAAAGGAGGGCAGACTTTCTTTCCTCCATGCATCTTTCTTTTTTTTAGAATTTCCTTCAGAAATGTCTCTTGTTAGATTTCGTGTTCATCGTGTGTTTTGACCAACCTCTGATTGCTTCTGCTGCAAAAACTTCTGCTGCTTCACCACCGAACAAATTACCTCTCCGTTTGGTACGGTCATTATCTGGGCTGTACAGATGGATCCGTGCAGACTCCTGCTGTTCTGGGTTGTAGTTTTGTTTTATTTGGCTCAAACAGCTACATTTGGAAATGTTCCTCCTCCTTTCAGCCGCTGACTGGAGGACGGACAAACATCATTAAATCAGTGCAGCCCCACTGTTGTCATTCTACTGAAACTGGTCTGATGTCAACATCTTCTGTATAAAAATAAAAATACAGATATAATTCATGCAGCCGTTCCCTCAGAGCTGAAATATCACACTAATCACGACTCTGCAGCCAGAGCCCGGGGAAACTGGCTCTCTGCTTTCGGAGCGTTTTCAAATAATACCATTAAAATATAATAATTGATGAAGATGGCTCTGAGCAAGGGCACTGAGCACTTTAAAAACTTTCTATCGTCCTACAATATGATTTCCATATCAATATTTCATTAGCTGGATAAAGTTCCTTGTTAACAAAACAAGTTGGTCTCAACACAGAGTTAATGTTCTGATTTAGGGAAATTCTGCAACAAAGATGGACCGAAAAGCTTCTGATCTTCAGCAGAACAGACTTCAAGACTGCGCAGAAAACCAATAAAATGTTTTTACTGTGAATAAATGTCGACATGTGGTGTCTGGAACTCTGAGGAGCAAAGGGAAGGGTCAGGTAGGAGCACTTCCAGGAATACCATACCAATTTATTTATAGAGCACTTAAAACCGCAACAAGGTCAACCAAGGTGCTGTACAATAGAAACAAACAAGCACAGCAGACAGGAAAACATAAAATAAACATATACCGTATTTTTCGGTGTATAGGTCACACCTTTTTATGTTTATTTCAAGGCCTGCGACCTAAATATGGCTTGTTATCACTTTCAGCTAAACAAATTTTTAGATCCAGCTCATTTCACAATTACGTTCATTTATTAAGGAAAAGTTCAGCTCAGACATATATTTGCTATAATTTTTATCAAACAAATAATTGTTTTTAAGTGTTAATCTTCTTAAAAGCCTTGCTGTGTGCTCCTGTGGCAGACATTTGCAGCAGAGCTAAACGTAGGTGCGACCTATACACCAGTGTGACCTATACACCAGAAAATACTGTAGATACACAAATAGCAGCAGATAATTATTGAATGGCCAACACTGTATAGTACAGAGAGGATCAAAGCAAATCACACCGTGTTAAAAGCAAGAGAATAGAAGTGGGTTTTCAAGTGAGACTTAAAGTCTGTGAGAGTGGGAGCCTGCCTGACACTCAGTGGCAACTCATTCCACAGTCTTGGACCTGCAACAGAGAAAGCCCTGTCACCTCTGAGCTTACAGTGAGTATCTGGAACTGACCGAAGCATCTGGTCTGCTGACCTCAGAGAGCGCCGTGGGACATATGGCTGCAGAAGATCAGTGAGATAAGATGGAGCGAAACTGTTCAGAGATTTAAAAACATACATGAGTATTTTAAACTGGATCTGAAGGTGAATGGGTAGCCAGTGCAGGGAGGCCAAAACTGGTGTGATGTGCTCTCGATGGCCTGTACCAGTTAAGAATCGGGCTGCAACATTTTGGACCAGCTGTAGACGTGCAATGGAGGACTGACCGATTCCAAACAGAAGTGAATTGCAGTAATCGAGCCTCAATGTTATGAAAGCATGGATCACTGTCTCCAGGTTCTTTTTGGATAGTATGGGCTTCAGCTTAGACAGCCGCCTCAGCTGAAAAAAGCAGGATTTAACAATCATGTTTACGTGACTGTTAAGTTTCAGGGAAATGTACATTATCACCTCCAGTTTAGTGACCCTTTGTTTCTCTAGCAGGGCTAGAGAAACGAATGATGAGAAGCTTGTTCTTACAGGTGGAAGACGGGTCGTTGAAGAGAAGAGGTTCTAAGGTTTGCAACGCGGATAAGGAGACACTGGGAGTGAGTAGGAGATTTCTGGCGGGCGCGAGGTTGGAAGGCGAGGAACACAGCTGAGGAGATCGCAAGGAGGCTTCAAGGGTTTCTCAGAGGAGTCCAGGAACAGGTGAGTCACAAGAGACGATGCTGAAATAAGAGAACACAGGTAAGTCTTTCTTACTTCAGGAGAACACAAAGTGGCTAGAAGAAGAATTACTATTAGGCATGTAACGCTCCAGCAGTGAGGAGAAGTCATCTGCCGCCTTTTATGCTCCTGTCGTCTCGTCAAGGGAATGGTTCACAGGTGTGGCTTGTTGGTGCCACCTTGTGACTTCAGGACAACTGGGAAAAGCAGGACTCTGACACTGAGTTCTTACAAACAGAACTTTGGTGCCAGCAGTTCTCCGCAAACGGAGTTCCTGTTGAGTTTGTGGACTCATAAATAACTGGTCTGATTAACTGATGCAAAGCTTTAAGCTCCGAGTTGAACATCTGTTATGGACACTGAAATTGAAACCAGGCTTCTTTGTCAGAATCTGAGCTTGTTTAACTTAGAACACTGTTTTCTTCCTGGCTATCGAGTGTGGTGACATTGTTTACACGATTGCCCCTGCCTGTTCTGTGCAGATGCTGGATGTAGCCTGGCCCTCGCCTTCCTACGCAGCTCCGCTCAATTCTATTTTCCCTTCACTGCTCCGTCTGGGACTTCTCCCAGAAGGATTTCTCCGGCTGATTTTTGACCGGACCAATCAGAGAACAGAAGGGGCTGAGTTTTTGGCCCCTAACCCACGCCCCCACCTGTCCCAGCGTGCAGCCAGCGAGCAGCCGCATGTTCTCATTCAAAGCGATGCAAACGATGCAGGACTGCTTTATATGTGATACAAATTTATTAATTTCCCCTTCTTAATCCCTTATCTGGAGTTTTCTTTTGTTTTTTTCCCCAAAAGTCAAGTTATCGCTCCCTCCTCCCTCCTCCTCCTCTCCGCTGAGTGCCACCTGTCCCAGCGCAGCCAGAGCCAGCGCGCAGCCGCATGTTCTCATTCAAAGCGATGCAAAGCGATGCAGGACTGTTTTATATGTGACACAAATGTGTTAAATTCCCCTTCTTAATCCCTTATCTGGAGTTTTATTTTGTTTTTTTGCCAAAAGTCAAGTGATCGCTCCCTCCTCCTCTCCCTCCGCTGAGTGCAAAGATAAGGAAATGACTGAGGTTGTCACGAGAGAATTAAACTCGGGTTTTACGTTGCTGCCCGAGTCCCTGCAGATTTTCTGGTCTTCTGGTGTGCTGGACCAGCGCTACATGGTTTTATTTTATTTTTTAGAACGTTTTATTAACATATAAACACAGAATATGCAGCGGCAGCGAGAGGCATGTGGAGGAGCTGATCTCAAGTTCACCAGAGCAGGAAACAGAGCCATATATGGCTCTGAGGGGGAAGGAGCAGAATGCTTTCCCTGTTCAAAATTTTTCTAAGATTCAATGGTTTTGTTCCTCAGCAGAGGCCACGCCTCCAGCAAGAATCGGTTCTCTATAACAGAAAATCCAGACCCTAGTACGAAGCAAATTGAACGACAAGGGTCTGGTTTTAACCAGGCTAGATGTGTATACCATGGCAGTAGATTCTGTCGATTCCTAAAGATCTAAGTCCTCACACTTTGTCAGGACCCACGAATCTGAGGTCAAATTAACCTGGTTCCTTCTTGTTCTCTGGCAGACAACAGATGAAGGTACATGAGTTGGCAAACACCAAAAACAAAATAATGAGTTAAACCAGCAGAATCACCAGTAATGGTGCAGAGAAAAACAAGTCGGGTCACTTCATCAGATCTGCCTAAGGCGTTAATGACCCATGCAAATGCCGCCAACTCAGGCTCTGAGGCCCTGTTTACACGGACACTGTGTGGGGGAAACGGAACTTTTGGGTATGTTAATTAGGTTGAAAGTTTTGCGTTGACATGGGCGAATTCTGTGGATACGACTCTCTCCCCCCCCCCCCCGTCCTCATGACTTTACTGTAGTTACCATGCTGGGCCATTAGATGGCGCTGTGATTTTTGGAACCTTCACTACTGCGCACGCGTGCTGCCTGAGGTAAACAGAGCAGACGAGGCAGCCTGTTTTCCTCTCTGGCTAAAAGTTCAGCTACTACAAGTTGTTGTCAACAAGTTAACAACAAGTTAAAGCTGGAATTTGGATAAGAGTCAACAGATTTGACACCAAGTGGACCGCTTCATCTGCACACCAGTTGCTGACTGGACCGGAACCGAGTCAACATGTCTGACTTTAGTCCGTGAGAATCAGCTGATTTACAGCAGCGCTACAAGGTAAACAATGTTCTTAATAATGTTTCCTTGTGTTTAGTTCGATCACAGAACAACCAACTGAGGTTTTATTTTTATTTTTTTCCTGCGAGGTCGAAGCTGTTCCACGAAGCGGACCGGCGGTTCGGATCTGGGTCCAGTGGGATGAAAACAACAGAGTCCAGTTCATTAAAGTTCGGTTAACGTGTTTTTAAAAGTGTTCAATTTAATTCTCAGTGTTTGTGACATGAGTTTGTGGTGTTGAATAAATAAATAAATTAAAAATCAACCTGGTGTCTTCATTTTCAGCAGCATGTTAGGCATGACGTAACGAGTCCAGATAGCTTCATTTAGCTCAGATAAATTTAAATATCTCCCACGCTAACATAAATACTGTTTATTATTGTTAAACTGTTAATATATAGCACATTTAGTATGTTATAGTGCAGCGTGACACGTGAAATGTCCGACTGCCTCGTTAACAGACAACTGGATCCAGGCAGCTGGCTCTCTTCCAACACAGATGCAGGTAAGGTGTAGAATAATTAAATATGAGAATCAAAATATATTCCATCAGCTATAGTTCAGAAAGTGGTGCGTGTGTCCACTGTCCAGTCCACCGCCATTGTTAAAATGCCGGCTGTCTGCGCGTGCGTGCTGCGTGCATGTGTTCAAACAAAAGCTCCGCGGGAGATGTTTACATTATCAACGGGGGGTCAGCGAAAAACTTCCACTTTGAGAGCAGGGTCAGAAAAGTATCGGAGTCAAAGAGGGGGGCCAGCAGCGTCGTGTAGGCGATAAGCAAAGTCGCAAAGAGAAAGTAGCGGTTACACTCAAAATACGCGCCGTGTAAACTGGCACTTAATGACCCCTAGATATGTTGCTGATCTTGACAAGAGGGTCGCTCCTGCGGGTTAATAAACAACTGGAAATGTTGCACAGGTGAGTTATTCAGACATTAACATTTACTACCTGGTCAAAAAATGAAAAGTTGCCACCAAAAACAAGGTCACACACTAATATTTGGTTGGACTGCCTTTAGCTTTGATTACATCATGCATTCACTATTGCATTAGTTTTGATAAGCTTCTGCAATGTTACACGATCGATTTCCTTGGTGTTGCATTAATTTTTCACCAAGATCTTGCATTGATGACGAGGCACTAGGCATGCTGGGTTCACCTGCCTCTCTTCTTATCCTGATGCTCCCATCACTCTGGAACAGGGTCAATCTGGACTCATCAGACCACATGACCATCTTCCATTGCTCCAGAGTCCAACCTTTATGCTTCCTAGAAAATTGAAGCCTTTTTTCCCCAGTTAGCCTCACTGGTTAGTGGTTTTCTTACAGCTACACAGCTGTTCAGTCCCAGTACCTTGAGTTCCTTCACATGGCCCTCATGCACGAACCGTTCGTACGCACAGATTTGTTCTTAAACTGTGCGTACGAGTGATTTAGGATCATTTGTGGCATTCAACAATGTTTTCGTATCCTACGATTTTTTTCAGATACGAACAAAATTTACGAGTGGTCCGGACCTGTCGTATAATTTAGGAGCGTCAGTCTGCTGTCATCCAGACGGATCTTCTCCACGAATAACTTCATATTTCGTTATTTAGAAAATATTTTGGGTTTAAAAATCACGCACCATAATTATTCTTGACAATAGGTTATTCTGTTTGAATTATAATT
>JBBPBX010069497.1:0-18848 GCA_038048925.1 Garcialebias charrua
GTAACAAAATATTTCCGAGCACAGTAAGTTAGAACATTATACAACTTACTTTTGTTGGAATTTTTAACATGTTTATTTGGTAGACCAAGGAGAAGAGAGACTGGGTCGAGATCGATATCGATTTTGATAATTTTCTTTATCTCAATCAAAATAGATTTCCAGTATATCTGGATCCTGGGACATGACCAAAGACAGTGTGTAAGGCTGCCTTCGTGTATTTTACATTTAGGACACAATGACGAGGATCCTGGTTTAAACTTAGACACTCGATTTGGAGCCAAATGAGCTCTATGTAATAATTTAAGTTGTAATGCCCAAGAACGATTACAAATGGAGATTTTCCCGGCAGAATTCCAAATATTACTCCATGTTTCATCAGTGATCTCGACGTTCAGTTCCTCTCCCCAGGCCTGAGCCAAAGTGGATAAGTGACTCTTATCACATTTCAGTGTTTTATAGCACATACTAAGTGACACTTCACGAGTTCCAAAAAACAAATTTTCAATGCTCGAAACTTCAATGTCCCTGAATAATGTTGTTTCTTTTTTAACAAAATCTCTTAACTGAAAAAAACGAAAGAGGTTATTTTTCGCTATTCCAAACACTTCCATAACTTGATTAAAAGACATAAACACCCCTTCCTTGAAAAGGCAACCAAGAGAGGAAATACCCTTAGCTCCCCATTCTCCAAAGCCTGCATCTAACATACCAGGAAGAAAATCAGGATTCTGAATAAAGGGTATAAGTGGTGATGTTTTCCCAGTTCTTCCCTCGATATGTTGAACCGCCCTCCAAGCCCTAACTGTATTCACAGTAATTGGATTATTACAACATTTATGTACTGTTTTCATAGTTTTGACAAAAATTAGACTTTTAAGAGGACAGTCACATAATGAGGTTTCTATGTCAAGCCACACTGTGGATGGATTCTCAGATATCCATTTCTGGACATATAATATAAGAGAGCTCAACTGATATTTTTTAATGTCCGGAAAAGCTAAGCCTCCCTTGTCTCTTGGTAACTGCAGTGTTGACATTTTTATAAATGCTCTTCTTTTGGCCCATATAAAGGAAGTAAACCAACTTTTTAGTTTTTGAATCCACTTCTGAGTAAATAAAACGGGTATCATCCTAATTGGGTATAATAAGCGAGGGAGAACGTTCATCTTAAGAAGCGAAATTCTGCCCATCCAAGATAGAGGAAGATAGTTCCAGCGTTCAAGGTCTAGTTTAATTTGTGCAAATAGTGGGATAAAGTTGGTTTTAAACATCTGATCAAAAGAAGGTGTTATAAATATACCAAGATATTTAAATCCTGCAGGAGACCACTTAAAGGGGGAATTAGGTATATGAAGCTGTTTACCCAGAGGCATGGCCTCGGACTTAGAAAAATTTATTTTATATCCCGAAAATAAACCAAACTGATTAATAATTGTAATGACTCTTCCAACCGAGGTGGAAGGTCTGGAGATAAATAACAGAACGTCGTCAGCATATAAAGATATTTTATGGGTTCCCTTATCAGTATTGATACCGAGTATGGTAGGGTCGCTACGAATTGCTTCAGCTAATGGTTCAATTGCAAGAGTAAATAAAAGAGGCGAAAGAGGACAGCCTTGCCTGTTCCCCCTTGCCACTTCAAAGTTTCTGGACCTAAGCCCATTTGTAATAACTGCAGCTAGGGGACAGCTATAGAGGACTTTAATCCAATTACCGTATTTTCCGGTGTATAGGTCGCACCTTTTTATCATTTTTTCATGGCCTGCGACCTATACTCAGGTGCGACCTATATATGGCTTGTTATCACTTTCGGTGAAACAATTTTTAAATCCAGCTCATTTCACAATTACGTTCATTTATTAAGGAAAAGTTCAGCTCAGACATATATTTGCTATAATTTTTATCAAACAAATAATTGTTTTTAAGTGTTAATCTTCTTAAAAGCCTTGCTGTGCGCTCCTGTGGCAGACATTTGCAGCAGAGCTAAACGTAGGTGCGACCTATACACCAGTGCGACCTATCTAGGGATTTTTCCAATCTATTGGTGATAATTGGACAATGCGACCTATACACAGGTGCGACCTATACACCAGAAAATACTGTAATAAAATTGGAACCCAATCCAAATTGATGCAGAGTATGAAAAAGATATGGCCATTCCACGCGATCAAACGCCTTCTCTGCATCTAATGAGATCACAAGACCATCCATCGCCCGCTGCTGGCACATCTGAATAACATTTAAAACACGTCTGAGATTATTACAGGAATTACGACCCTTAATAAAACCTGTTTGGTCTATCCCTACCAATAAGGGTAACATGTTTTCCAGACGCATAGCTAAAATTTTGGAAAGTATTTTTAAATCTACATTGAGTAATGAGATGGGTCTGTAGGAGTCACAATTTTCTGGAGGTTTAGACTTTTTTAGAATTAAAGATATATTAGCTTCCCGAAGTGAAGGGGGGAGGGTACCGATACCTAAAGAATCATTCAACATAGATAAATAAGGCTTTGATAGCAAATCAGTAAATGTTTTAAAAAATTCTGAGGTAAGCCCATCCGGACCTGGCGCCTTCCCCCCCTGAAGTGATCTGATGGCTCTCTCCACCTCTGCTTCCGAAATTTCTGCATTTAGGTCTCTCTTTTTGCTTTCTGTCAAGTTAGGTAGCTTAATTTAAAAAAAAAAACGTTTCCATTAAAGATTGAAAATTCTCACATTTTTCAGATTGGTATAGATTTTTATAAAATTCATAGAAAGCTGCATTTATTTTCTCTGGATCTGTTAGACAAGAACCCCTCCGATCAGAAATTGAAGCAATTGCCTGGGTGGACCTCCGTTTTTTTGTGAGATAGGAAAGGTATTTACCTGGCTTGTCCCCATATTCAAACAGTCTTTGTTTAGCAAATTTGATTTTGTCTGTAGCATTCTGCGTCAGTAATGTATTCAGCGAGCACCGGATGGCATTGAGCTCCCCCAATTTAGACTTTAAAGGTTTTTTTACATATTCTTCCTCCGCAAGTTGAAGTTTCCTTTCTAGTATTTTTTGTTGTTCTGCATTTCTTCGTTTTTTGCTGCACATATATGATATTATTATTCCTCTACTAAATGCCTTAGCTGTGTCCCAGAGCAAAGAGGGGCTGCTAGCAGAGGGGGAATTAATGGCAATGAAATGTTTGAATTCTGTTCTAAAGTATTCTGTAAATTTTTCATCCTTTAAAATTAAGGGATTTAATCTCCAGTTATAGGATTGGACTTTAACGTTTTTAACAATATAATTTAAGTATACTGCAGCATGGTCGGAAATAACAATGTGTCCTATTTTACATGAAGCAACTTGACTCAGAATAATTTTAGGGAGAAAAAAATAATCAATACGTGTGTGGCATTTGTGGGGGTTAGAATAAAAAGTAAATTCTTTTCCAGCAGGTTGAAGTTTTCTCCATACATCCACAAACCCCGCCTCTTCAAAAAGATCAAAAATCTGTTTTGATTTCCCTGTAGTGGGAAGATGGCTAATGGGGAGCCTGTCAATCAATGGATTTTTAAGACAGTTGAAATCACCTGCTGCAATAACATTTTCAACAGAAAAACCTACAAGTTTTGCCATTATTTCTGTTAAAAAATTAATAGGATGTCCTGGTGGAAAATAAACATTCAATATGGCAAATTCATCCCCATTTATCAATGCCCTAAGAAGTACATATCTTCCATTTGTGTCTCTAATACATTCTATGACTTTAAAGGGCACAGATTTTTTAATAAGAATTGCAACTCCTCTACTTTTGCTAGTAAAGGAGGAAAAAAAAACATGTTCAAAACCACATTGTTGCAATTTTAAATGTTCACAATCATTTAAATGTGTCTCCTGCAGTAGGGCAATGTCTACATTTTCCTTCTTAAGAGCTAAGAGGACCTTTTTTCTTTTAATTGGTGAATGGCTTCCCTTAATGTTCCATGTGCATATTTTTAACATTTATAGTCTAAAGTTATACTGTAATACCATCCAAAAAAGAAAAAAAGAAAAGTTACATATGGGTACTGAAATATGCTGAGCTGAAGAAAAAAAACAACCAAAACCTACAGATAAAAACAACAAGAAAAACAAAAAATTGGCTTTCCAGGCACGCTTCCCCCCTAAAAAGAAAACAGGGGGCCATCTTACTTTAACCAAACAAGTGTACATCATCGCCCAGATGATAATACACACAGGTAAACAAACCCAAAAGAGAGAGTCCATCACCTCTCCATCGTTGTTGCGCACCATTTAAGTTCATATAATAAAAAAATATATATATATAGCTGAGCAGAGCTATATCAAAATAGATCATAGTCATATTTACTCACGGTCGTTGTGATTTATGAAGCGTTCAGATATCAGGCCCCTGATACCGTCCGGTCCAGAGCGTTTCACTTTAAGCTGATGGCTAGTCAGCCCAAACTGTCCATAAATTCCACGGCTTTATCTGGAGAAATAAAAATCTTTACTTCCCCATCGTGCACAATCCTCAGCCTGGCCGGGTACAGAAGGGAATATTGGATGTCTGCCTCCTTCATCCGTCGCTTCACCACATCGAATTCCTTCCGTCTGCGCACGGTGTCTGCCGAGAAATCCTGGAAGAACATTATCTTGGAGTTCTGGTACATCAGGGGCTGGTCTCCGCTCCCCGCACGCCGTGCGGCTTCGAGTACTTGCTGTTTGTCCCAATAGTTGTGAAACGTTATCAGCACAGGTCTTGGTCTCTGTGAAGGTCCAGGCTTTAAAGCCTGTGTGCGGTGTGCCCCCTCCAGCTTAATCCGACCGCTCTTGGTCTCGATATGCAGAAACTCAGGCAGCCATTTTTCAAAGAATTTTAAAACTCCAGGGCCAGCCTCTATGCCTTCTTTCAAACCAAGCACCCGAATGTTCCTTCTCCTGCCTCTGTTTTCCGTGTCCTCCAGTCGTTGTGCCATCATAAGAGTCTCTTTTTCCAGCTTTTTAATGCGAGTTGTAGCCTGGTCTAGGCCTTCCTCCTGAGCTACAATCCTCTCTTCCATATCGGTAGTGCGTCGGCCCAGCTCCTTTATCTCCGCGGCCTGGTTCTTAAGCAGTTCAGCCAGAATGTCCACTTTTTGGGAGATAACTGCCGAAATATTCCCGGTAATTTCTTCAATAACTTGTCGGAGAGCCGGGTCGAGTGTGACGGTCCCGCTAGCAACTGGTAGCTCCGCAGCTAGTTCCGTGTTAGCCACGCTACCTGCGTTAGCCTGTTGAGACTCTGCGTCGTCGGCCTTGTTGTTTCTCTTCATGGTTCTAGGCGGCATTGTGCTGGAATAAGTCAGCGAAGGCCTGTCGACGGTCGACGGTCGGAAAATCACATTCGAGTCTTGTTTGTTGCCCAACTACGAAGTATATGGTGCGCAGCCCAACGAAGCCGACTACTCGCTACGCCGCCATCTTCCTAATATATTTCTTATTTTGCTATTAAAAACGAACATAGTTGAATGATACAACATATATATTTTGTGCAATTTTATGCAAATTTCCAACATCATGTCAGTGGACATTTAAGTTATAAATTCATAGTTTTATAACCAAGACACTTTAAATAAATCTAAATCTTGTATTTTCTTTGCAATACTGTGAGGAAATAATGACGTTTGGTTAAAACTTTTCCATAAAAATTACATCCAAAATCTTCTAGTCCTTTGAAAAACACCTTTACTTTTACTTGGGCATGTATATTCACCCGAGCAATATAAAGGATTCCATGCTAACTGCTATATTGGATACAGGGTTTCTTTAAGATTGCATGAATCCACTTTGGTCTTGAACCACTTGGATCTGCTCATCAGTCCAGTTATGTATATAATTATGCTATCTTTATTCAAAATTAGGCTAACCATAAAGCTGTGTACAGGTAAACTATGAACTGTTAATACCCCTAACATAAATACCCACTTGACAGTACCTGAGTTACAACTTTAATGTATTTTTCATGCATTGTAAAAGCTGCAGTATTTCTATGATGATAGTCAAATCTATATGCCACTAAAAAAGAAAGATGCCTCCTCAATTGGCCACGTCTGTTGTGTCTTGAAGACATAAAAACTTGGATGTCTTTAAATAAACTTCTTAAATTTCTATGAAAAGAAAACAGAAGTGATGGTGTTTGGTCCTAGTGGCTCTTGTGAACCTTGCCCTGTTGATTTGGGTCCTCTGGCACCACATGTACCTCCATCAGGCAGAACATTGTCAGTTCATCCAACACCATCCAGTCATGTGCCTCTGCAATAACCACAGCTGTTTTTGACCAATTTGACCTGGTTTCACTCCCTCACCTCACCAAGGTGGTTCAGCAGATGAAACCAACTAACTGTTCTCTGGACATCATTCCCTCTAAAATGTTCAAACAGTCCTTTGATGTAATTGGTCCTTGTGTTTTGTCATTTATTAACAGCTGTCTATCTTCAGGTTTTGTGCCATCTGCTTTCAAACATGCTGTGGTCAGGCCTCTTCTCAAAAAACCAGGCCTAGATCCTACAGCTCTCTCTAATTTCAGACCAGTTTCACATCTGTCATTTCTATCAAAGGTCCTAGAAAAGATTGTTTTTATTCAACTTCAATCTTTTCTAGAACTCAACAACCTGTTTGAAAAATTTCAGTCAGGTTTTCGAGCTCGTCACAGCACTGAATCTGCACTGCTCAAAGTACAGAATGACATTCTTCTGTCCCTGGATGCAAAAAACCCTGCACTGCTGGTGATGTTAGACCTCTCAGCAGCTTTTGACACCGTCGACCATCAGGTACTAATCAACCGCTTGTCTCAGCAGGTTGGCCTCCAGGGAGCTGTGCTTGAGTGGTTCAAATCTTACCTGTCTGGGAGAACTTTTTCTGTCATGATAGGCGACCTGTCCTCCTCTTCATCAACCCCTCTGACCTCTGGCGTACCACAGGGATCTATTCTAGGGCCAGTCCTCTTCTCTCTTTACATGCTGCCATTAGGATCAATCATTGCACGTCATAACCTGTCTTTTCACATGTATGCAGACGATTTACAAATCTATCTGCCAGTCACTCCCAACCCCTCACCCAGTTCAAACACTCTTGTCAACTGCTTAAATGACATTAAGCACTGGCTCTCTCAAAACTTCCTCCACCTAAACACAGATAAAACTGAATGCATTTTATTTAGTGCACCTGGTGACACCAGCAACATCCTTCCCAGTCCCAGTGTTGGTTTTCCCCTCCCCCATTTCAACCCGGTGGTCAGAAATCTTGGAGTGCAGCTTGACTCCAACTTAAAGTTTGATAAACAGATCAGTTCTGTTGTCAAGACCAGCTTCTTTCAGCTCCGACTGCTCTCCAAAGTAAAGTCATTTCTCAGCCGTGGTGATCTGGAGAAGGCCATCCATGCCTTTGTGACCTCCAGACTTGACTATTGTAATGCTTTGTATGTTGGTATTAATCAATCCTCCATCTCCCGTTTACAGCTTGTACAGAACTCTGCCGCGCGCTTTTTGACCAACACACGAAAATATGAACACATCACTCCTGTCCTGTCCTCTCTACACTGGCTCCCGGTTCAGTTCAGGATACAGTTCAAGCTGCTCCTGTTTGTTTTCAAAGCTCTGAATGGACTTGCTCCTCTGTACATCTCAGAACTTTTGAAAGCCCATCAGCCCGGCAGAGATTTACGATCTGCCAGTCAACACCTGCTGGAGGTGCCTCGCTCAAGGTACAAACAATGGGGAGACCGGTCATTTTCTGTTGCCGGCCCAAAAGCCTGGAACAGCCTCCCCCTTGAGCTGCGTGCCACCTCTGATCTGACTCTGTTCAAAACCAGACTGAAGACCCACTTGTTCAAAAAAGCTTTCAGTGTGTAACTTTTATTACTTTTGGTATTTTAGTATGTAGCATTTTTTATTTCCATTGCCTTTTTATTTCCACTAGTTCAAATAAGCTTCCAGTGTGTAACTTTTATTACTTTTGGTATTTTAATATGTAACATTTTTTATTTACATTGCCTTTTTATTTCCTCTTGTTCAAAAAAAACTCTCAGTGTGTAACTTTTATTATTTGTGTTATTTTAGTGTTATTTTAGTATGTAGCATTTTTTATTTCCATTGCCTTCTTTTATTGCTGTTGTTTCTTATTCTATTTTCATTGATTTATTGTTCCAGTTTATTCATCTTTTTATCCTGTTAAGCACCTTGGTCAATGCAAGGCATTGTAGGAAGGTGCTATACAAATAAAGTTTATTATTTATTATTATTATATGTAAAGAAAACAGTTTCAAAGTCAAGTCAAAGTCAACTTTATTGTCAGAACTGCAATATGTACAGGACATACACAGGATTGAAATTGTGTTTCTCTCAGTCCCTTGGTGCAACAGTAACCATTTAAACACTAAACATTTAATAAACATAAGCATAAAATAACTTGGGTTTTCAAATGGACAGTGATTTTAAATTAGATTCCCAGATTGGAGCAGTGGTCAAGACCAGTTTTTATCACTTCAGACAGTTGGCTAAGGTAAAACCCATCCTTACAAAACAGCAGCTGGAAACAGTTACCCATGACTTTGTCACCTGTCGGCTGGATTACTGCAATGCTCTTTACCTTGGTGTCAGCCAGTCCTCCCTCAGACGTTTGGTCCAGAACGTTGCTGCTCGGCTTATAACTGGGGTTCACAAGAGGGAGCACATCACCCCCACTCTGGCTTCACTCCACTGGCTGCCTGTTCATTTTAAGATTATTTTATTTGTTTTTAAAAGTTTAAATGGTCTTGCCTCATCCTACCTCTCTGAGCTGCTTCACCCATACTCTCCTGCTCGGTGCCTCAGATCAGCTGATCAGCTGCTTCTGGAGGTGCCGAGATACAAACGGAAGTTCAGAGGGGACAGAGCTTTTTCTGTAGCTGCTCCAAAACTGTGGAACGATCGCCCTTTTCCCATCAGACAAGCTCCTTCACTGTCCAGTTTTAAAACTCTTCTAAAAACAAATTTTTACTCCCTGGCTTTTAGCACAGACTGAATTTGTTCTGCACTGTTTTCATTGTTTTTATTGATCTTAATGTTTTAACAACTGTTTTTTTTTTAATGCGTTTAAATGTTTTTGATTTTATATGTACAGGACTTTGTTGCAGCTGTGGTTGTTTTAAAGGGCTTCATAAATAAAGTATTATTATTATTATTGTATCAGATCTTAGTGGGTTAATGAGTTGTATGTTTTTTTTAAACAAACCTCTAATTTGGATACAAAAAAAATAAAATGGGCAGTCTCCACTTCAAGCTCATTAGTTATTAATCAACATTGCACAATTGTAATTTGAATACCTTTATTTGGTTAGTTCAGATATTTCCAGACTAAGAATTGGCTGTAAATGGTCAGGCTACATCCATGAATGAATCCACGTACTATCTAAACTGCTTATCCTTTTTAAGGTTGCAGACTGTTGGAGCAAGGCCAAGCAAAAATTGAGCAGGCGGTGGAGTACACTCTGGTACGTCACCAACATTTCACACCAGAAAAGCTACAAATTGTCAAAATGTAGATGCTTATTGCATTTTTGTTACATACTAACTGAAAGGAATGTTTTAATGTGAAATAAATGTATATTGTTCCAGAGCTCCCGTACAATTAAAAAGCTTTTACTCCCTTCTATTTCAACACATTCACAAACACACACTGAGGCTTAGACAGAGACAGCATGACAGCTTGGACCTGTGAAGCAGAAAGTGATAAGCTCATCTCCAACTCTCTATGGTGCTGAGAAATGAGAGAAAAGACAAAGAAAAGGAGAGAGAGAGCAAATGAAAGAAGGAAATGAGCCCACTGGAGCCAGCAAAAGTAAGGGAGAGAGGGAGGTGTAAGACAGCAAAAAAGATACATTTGAGAAAAGAGCAATGAGAACACATCACATTTTGTCTTGTAGACGTGAGCTAAGACAAGAGAACAATGTAGATGAGTAAAGAATCCCCAATGAACTCTAGCCTGAAATCACAGAGAAGCCATTAGCTGAGAGATACATTTTTGAGATTGCTATTTGGGATAGGAAAAAACCCTGAAAGATTTGGGGCACAAGGAAATACCTTTAATCCAGGATCTTACTGCTGATGTGTCAGCTGAAATATAAGTATGATCATAAATAATCTTTAGTAAATTCCCTTACCAAACAATTTCACCCCTCCACACCCCATCTAGGCTCTCCACCAATGACCAATTTCCTTGGCCATCGATTTGGAGTCCACATAAGCCTGTGAGGAGCAACTCTTCTTCCATATAGATTTTCATGTCACAACCATGACTGACTGCAAATAATCAATCACCAATCTTGTCCCACTTTCAGAGGGACCTTACCCAAACACACCACTTTCATGCAACAGTGTAACACAAAACATGTACAAGATGTTTGTGTAGATTTAAAATTGTGTTTTAGTTACATTTACTTTGTATAATTTGTTATTGTTGCATATCTTTAAAACTGTATTTAAACATCATTAACTTATGGGGCTGGACTTTTTTTTTTCTTTCTTGGTTTATAAACCAGCCAATAGGAAGCAGAAGTCAGTGTGTCTCTGGTTCTGGTCCCAAACCTGGGTAAATATTGAGGGTTGTGCTAGGCAGGACATCCAAGGTATAACACTTTTGACAAAACCAACATGTGAGTTTTTCCAAAACTACACTGTATCGGTTGAGGCCTGGGTTATGATGAGGCTATATAGGTCGAATTCACATAACCTGTGCTAAAATACTTGCTTTACATCCCATTTCATTTCATAGTTCCTCTTTTCTTTGTTCATGCCAGATAAGTTTTTGTCCCGCTCTTTAGTCATATACATAAATGGCCACATCTCTTTAAATTACCTTGGTATCTTCTACAACATTCTATTTCTTTTTTTTTCTTTTATTATTATTATTATTATTATTTTGTTTGTTTGTTTTGTTAAGGACCTCAGTTTTGGTTTGGTACCACTGTATCTTTTAAAAGCTGATCTTGTCTCATTTCGTTAAGAGTTCTGGTTCTGTATTTGTCTCCCCAGTATACATTCTTCTGCAGAAACATTTAATATTTACTGATTGGTATGCTTTTTTTTTATTTTATTTTTTTTATTTTGGGGGGGGTTGGTTGGTCTTGTTTTTTTGTTTGTTTTTTTTTTACTTGGTTTACTCAAATCTCTCTGAAATCCTTGTAATAATTTTTACAACATTATAGTCTTCTATTTGTTGTATCTGTGCTTTTTCGAGTGTTACTCCTTTCAAGGTTAATATTTTATGGCTATCCTTCGGGTTTGGTTGTGTTTCCCTGTTCAGTTTAGATCTTGTGCTTATTGTATTTCAGTGTTGGGGTTTTATTTTGAATATTCTACATTAGTTATTTCTTTGTTTCCCAGTGATTCATATGCCAGATTCCATTTAGTAAACCTCCCAGTATTTTTTCTATTCAGCCTGCCACCCACACCTGTCCCCAATCAGTGACTCAAACCAGGTGTTTCCACTTTCCCCTCTTACCCAGCTTTCTATTTAAATCATTTATTGTAATCCTTTCACCATTGGCTCATTATTCTGAAACCCAATCAGATATATCAGTCCTCCTTGCACTTTCACCTTCATATTTTGTCAATTGTTGCTGCCACGCGTGAGCTTTTGTTTTGGCAAGGCAAATCTATTGTTATTTTACTTCCTTGTGTTCATATTTTACATCACATTTAATGTAGCTGCTCTTGTTTAGTTTTTTATATAATTTCTTCTATTTTCATTTTATATGCTTTTTATATGATCATCTGTTTTTATCTGTACCTCATTTGTGTTTGTTTAAAACAGGTCTCTCTTGTAAAAGAGTCCTTGTGGCTCAATGAAACTAAACTGTATAAATATAAGTTGAATGAATGAATGTGTCTGCTTGCACTTAGGTCTAACCTCACCAGAGTATGATACTATTGTTGTCCAAGACAATTCAACATAAACTGCTTGGCTTAATATTCCTTTATTTGATGTTATCATCAATACTGTATTAGTATCATGACTTGAACTTCGTAGCGGATTCAACTTTTTTTTTGATGAGGTATTAATTCATCAGACTTCATCTGATCTCCGTCTGATCCTTTAGAGCCTCTTCTACTGGAAGTAAGCATTCTCTAACCTGAGCAGATGATTTAGGAGTGCTAGTCACACTCACTTTCATTAAACTACATTTCATCAATTCTCCCACTTCGTTAATGAATCAGGTAGGTTGAAGAGAGCACATTGCTAATATGTTATGGGTGTGACAGTGAACGATTGAGGCAGATATACAAACAAGAAAAGAGAGGGAAATGGAGGTAAGGAAAGCTGGTAATAGATAAATGATTCAGAAGTCATTAAGGTAATTTAAGATGAGGTATCCCATTGCTACTGTGTTAAATGAGAAATCAGAACAAGGGTGTAAACACAAGGAAAAACATACCATACCATACAATTTTATTTATAGAACACTTAAAGGGATTGTGACATGATTTTTTTACTATTCATAAAATTGCTCAAAATATATATATTTTATCATTTAAATATGTTTGTTTTTGCAAACAAAATGATAAATCACTTTAATTTTGCTTTAAAAGTGATTTTGAACTTCAAGCCGTGTTTAATCATGGGAAATCCGATTACACTCGAACGCACCATATGTGATGTCACACTGGGCAGAGGGCTGTGGTGTCTTTAATAGCGGACAATTTAAAACTGGACGAATTTAGCAATCTATGTGAAGATTTGAGCTATTTGTCTTCATTTTGGGAAGCAGAAAATAGTTTGGGTGATGGAACAAGAAACAACAGGATCTAATTTAGGTCTGATGCTGTATCAGACTTCCTTCATGTCGAGCTGCTCATACCTGCGCACTGTGACAAGCCCAGAGCTCTGCCCGGTGTGACATCACAGATGGTGCGTTCGTGTGTAATGGGATTTCCCATGATTAAACACGGCTTGAAGTTCAAAATCACTTTTAAAGCAAAATTAAAGTGATTTATCATTTTGTTTGCAAAAACAAACATATTTAAATGATAAAATATATATATTTTGAGCAATTTTATGAATAGTAAAAAAAATCATGTCACAATCCCTTTAAAACAGTGACAAAGCCAACCAAAGTGTTGTACAAACAGAAAAACAGGCAACACATAAAGCAACAAACAAAATGATGTTAAATCAGAATATAGACATAAAAAGTCACAGATAATACATATAACGACTAACCTATGTGAAGCACATGGGTTCAAACACAGATCCTCTGGTGTTGGATGCTACGGAATAGTAGTACGTTTTTAAACGTGATTTGAAAACCGAGATGGAGGGGGCCTGCCTGACAAGCAGAGGTAACTTGTTCCAAAGTCTTGGGCCTGCTACAGAGAAGGCCCTGTCACCTCTGCGCTTAAGATGAGTTCCTGGAACTGTGAGGAACAACTGGTCACGGTCTCCCCTCGGCATAGAAGTGAAACGGTATGTTGTGTTTGCGGAAAATAGCACCAAGTGGTAGCAGGTATAAAGAGAATAGGAGGGTACACAGGATGGACCCCTGCGGAACCCCCCATTTAAGCACTGCTGCTGCAGAACTAAAATCATTGATGGAAACAGAAAAGGATCTGTCAGTGTGGTAGGATCTGAACAAATTGAGGGCTGATCCTGTGATACCCACCCACTGCTCCAACCTAGCAATGAGAATCTCATGGTTGATGGTGTCAAAAGCAGGTGTAAGGTCCAATAGGACAATTAGCACAAAATAACCAGTGTCTGTGGATAAGAAGATGTCATTAAAAACCTTCAGTAGGACAATATGCTGGTGAAGATTCTCAGTCATCCAGGACATGATAAATCAAAAAAAGCGTTCAATACAGAAACAACTGGTAACAGAAGATTCTCAGTCATCCAGGACATGATAAATCAAAAAAAGCGTTCAATACAGAAACAACTGGACTTTATTTGTAACAGAAGACGTTTCGCCCTTCATCCAAAGGGCTTTCTCAAGCCCTTAGAATTTAGAAAGCCCTTTGGATGAAGGGTGACACATCTTCTGTTACAAATGTAGTGGACTTACCCAGGGTCAAATTAAGGTTTTTGAACTGTCCAGTGATGACCTTTACTGACCTCTCAGTAAAGCAAGACATTTACTACGAAATTATTCATTTAGCTATAATCTGATAACATAGTCACCAATAAGAGACTATTTCTATCTTTGATTTTAGGCTGATGTGATCAAATGAATAATTTTATTTGTAAGAGCATCAGTACATTTTAATGTCAGATAAATCAAATACTCTGCTTAATTCAAAATGTTGTACATGGAGGATTTCTCCTCTCCTCTCGAACTTGCATGTGAAGATAAAAGGAACACTTTATCTCATTCATTTTAGCTTGAGCTCAGGACAATCTAGACATCCAGAGACTTTTGTTTTTGTCCTATTTAATAATCAAGCTATTATCATTAATAGGTCCCATATGTAATGCTTAATGACGTTGTTTTAATCAAACCAACAGTATTTTGTTAAAGTGTTAAAGCAAAGGAATCAGTTTTATGATAAAATGCTGACATCTGAAACTAACACTTTATCTTTCTGACAAACTAATCTTTTGACCCCCTTTCAACATGTTGATGTCATCCTCACATCAACTTATGATGCCATTCGGCCAATCAGAAAGAACACATTTTCTGGGTCACGTCTCAGTTAAAACCTTCACATTTTACTTTCTCAAAGAAGTCTGCTGGAGTAAGCCTCAAACCATGGTCTTCTCCAAAGAACTGATGATCGTCTAGTCACACGCTAAGGACACGTCATTCAGTTAAAGACTTATAACATGCCAAGTTATAAGCCATCTTCAACAGCTGAAAAGCTCTCTTTTATTGACATTCCTTTAAGGAACGTCTTATCTTGAACAACAGCACCAGGAGCTGCCGTTACTTCGGTTCGAGTCAAGGCGCACGTCTGGAGACGCTGAGAATGGTAAACGAACTGACCAAACTGGACCGAGGGAGACTGACCATCTTCACGAGGTAACAAGTCGTCAAATGCTTTGCCAAGGGTACCAACGTGTAGCTTTAATCGGCCGGAGAACTGCCATGTTTCTGGTTAAACACATCAAGATAACTCCCTAAAACTCTTAACTTTTCTTCCTCCATAAATCTTTCCTATTTCTTTTCCCTCTCAACCTAAGCTGGAAACTAACTATTTTAAGCTGAAATGCCCACAGACTAAATATGTTAACATCCAATGTTTATGTCTGTTGTGTTAAATTTAAGTTTGCTGACGTATTAATTTGAAAGAAAGTGAAATCATGTCAATCAAGTGTAATGGTGTTAATTTAGTTGATTTATTTTAAATAAATGATAGTGTCTCTTTGACATATCAAACTAAGTTAACGTCTTTGTCACTTAATGGCTTTGTGTATTTATCCATCATAAAGATCACAGAAATATTGGGTAAACTGAAAAAGAACAGAATCCGTGAACATTTACTATTCAATCTGAATAAGTAGATTAATTAAGGATAAAGAGGTCAGTATTAATATTGACCTCCTCATTAATTCTTACATCTGGTGGCCCGTAAACGGTTCTGAAAGTTTATTGATATCTGTGGTCTCAGTCATGAACTGTAACGTCATGTTTGCATAAGAGGATCCAAGTTTTAAACTCTTGAGGATAATGATTTTGGCTGGAAGTGTTCAAAGCAGGCAGATTCTGCATGTTTTTATCATTTGAAGCTGAGAGATTGTTATTGTTCAACTCCTTGACACGCTGTGGGAGCTTTTAGGTGAAGTTCTGTCAGCCCGTGGTCTGTGGGGGTGTTCTGGTTCCGTTCGGCCCAGTACGCGCACAGACTCCGGCACAGAGCTTTGTTTGACCGCCGAGTCAAAAGCCTGAAAGCTAATTTAACATCTACAAGATTGCTGTTGTGGTATTTTACATTTTAGAGCTGGTCAAAGAAGCATATAACTGTTAGAACGGTGTCGGATTGTGGTTCTGAAACCCGAGTTCTGCTCCCTTAAAGTGGACGGAACCGACCTTGAACGCGGCTCCGAGAGAGTCCGTGTTTGTTCAACAGCTGCAGTGCTGTGTTACTGAGCGTAACTAAGTTGGCCTGTCTAGGTGTGTTCGCCGCATGTTTCAGAATTTTGGAAAGTTATTTTGTAGCGTTTGAGTTGTTTTAAGAGTCTATAAAGTTGTGGTCTGTTGTGCAAGCTAACGTTAAGCAACGTGTTTTACATGTTTGTTTATGAGCTGTGATTGGATGAAACTAGTACTGGGAGCTGTCAATCACTCTTGTAGCGAACGCTGATTCGCTGTTGTGAGCTGTCAATCACGTCGCACGCCGTTGCGACCAGCCCACTTTGTCGTCATTTCCGGCGCTACATTGGTCGAAGGTGAGAAACTACATTCGCCATTAATGCTTGGAGATTGAACTACATATGCTGTGATTGATTTGTTGACGTCACGTATGTTGTAGCGAGCTCCGCCTCGCTCACGTAAGAAGCTGGTGACGCGCTACGCACGCTGCGTTGGCCCGCCCATTCTTGTCGTCATTTCCTGATGCACATTGAGTGACAATCAGACGCAGTTCACACACACACACGCTGACAGAACAAACTGAGTTTCACTGAGAGTTTAAACATTCTTTAAAGCCATCTGAACTGTCTAACAACATAGATTTGTCTCTGAGAAGTACGCGGTTCGAGCGTTTATCACTGATACACTAGAAACTAACTCTGACAGGGTTGTTTTTAGTTTAAATACTGATTAAAAAAAAAAAAAAATCAGTTTCCTCGTGATTAAAATTAAGACTCGAAGCTGTTGGTTAGAGGACGTTGACAGATGAGTTTTCTTAAAAAACATCATAAAAAGTCAGCATTTTATGGTGAGTTACCAGCTTTTTAATTTTGTTCTGTACACAAACAATAGCTCCTGTTTATTTTAAATAAAATATTTAGAATAACAGAGGTACGGACAAACATTTTTGCTTATTTTAAATACAAAGAATTTAAAATAACAAACAAAAGTACAGTTTTCACTCCAGATAACTAAAAGAATTTTTTACTTTCTCTTCCTTTCTCTGACACATCATCTTCCACAGTTGTCCTGTGCACATTTAAACTTTCCTGTTTATTTCAAATAGTGAAAAGTTTAGAATAACGAATACAGAACATCTTTTATTTTGATTTTCACTGAAAATCCAGATAAAAGATGGCAGGCACAGAGGGTAAGACCCCTAACACCACTGATACAGGGCAGCCTGTGCCACCTCAAGGCCACGACCCGACCAAAGCAGATTGGATCGAATGTGCCTTACTTTCACTCACAGGGCCCATCACAAACTACCATGAAGAGACACAGTTGATGGAGGAAGCAGATGTGGACAGTGCATTAAAAACTGTAACAGCTGGAACCACAACGGCTGAAAAGAAAGCAGACAGAGATAAACGTTTAGCTAAATTAAGCCTTCTGTTAAAGGCCAAGCTAGACTTTGAAACTGCTGTACGCCGGGCTGTCTCTACATCATGTTTAACAGCACAAATGGAGGTTGCCGCTTTACAGCAGGAGGTAAAGAGTTTAACACAGTCGAGTATTGGCAGCGCTGAACAAACGCGTAGTCTCTACGAAGAATGCAGAGTGTTAAAAAGGGATTTTGACCAATCACAAGATGATTTGGAAAAATGTGTGGTGGAGAAGGATACGTATTACCATCAATACAAGTCGCTTCAGGCGGATTGTGGGGAGGCACGAGACGCGCTGGAAAAATGCACGGACACCCTGGAATCATTATCACTACGGTACACAAGGCTGCAAGAAGATTATAGAAAATCACAAGAACAGCACATGATGTTACAACGTGAAAATGATGGGTTAAAAGTCCAACTGAATAGTTGTAAAATAGAGCGTGCATCAGCAATGAACAAACTCTTTGAAGAAGAGAGAAAATGTTTGGGTCTCATGAGTAAACACCTTGAGAACTCACCGCCTCCGCTGCCTCCTCCCATACCTGATGACCTACTCCCTCCTCCACCGCCCCCGCCCATGCCAGATGCACTACTCCCTCCAACACCACCGCGCCGTCCCTTAGGGCCTCTAAAACCGACAATCCCACCGGATGCACCGGTGGGTGGATCTGATAATAACCCACAAATACCTCTATCAATGGCTGAACTACGGAATATGGCGAAAAGCATTCAAACCTTCGCCCCTGGCCCAATGGGCTCACACGAAACCAAGATCTATCTCGAGGACCTTGATTTCCAGCTTCAACGTTTCCCAGAAGCTACAGATGATGATAGAATCTGTCTGTTAAGGTTAACATCGGACAGGACGGTGCATGCTTTTATGAAGCGTCAACGAGAAGCAGTGATGAAAGACTACAGTCTTCTCTGTGCTGCGCTGATAAGGGAGTTTTCTCCTTGCACGGGGCCCGATGGCATCATAACAGCAGCTAACATCAAGCAAGGTAGGAATGAACACCCAAGGTCATATTATGACCGAATATTCCGTGCCTATTTCGGGGACAGATGCGAACCTGAAATGGAGGAGGAGGTAGGGTTTAAGTATATTTTCAGCCAAAACCTCTGCCCTGACATAAGAGAGAAAGTACATGTCAGCGCAAACTATAAACGGAGGTCCATCGAAGACATAAGAGAGTGCGCGATAGATGTTTTTACAGGTCGCACACCAAACAAAACACCCTTTGAAGTGTGTCCTGGTGAAAAGGTCAAATACCAAACGCTAGACCTTGAAGGAGCAAGAGCGCCAGCTCACTCTTTTAAGGAAGCCGAGAATAAGCAAAATTTCCAACCTGACAGACCGCAAAATGAAGGTGTCCGCTGGAACAAAGACCAAAAGGGGTCCAGAGAC
>JBBPBX010069499.1:0-10142 GCA_038048925.1 Garcialebias charrua
GGAGAAGCAGCGGCTCTACTCCGAGTCCCTCCCGGATGACTGAGCTTCTCACCCTATCTCTAAGGGAGAGTCCAGCCACCCTGCGGAGAAAACTCATTTCAGCCGCTTGTATCCGAGATCTTGTTCTTTCGGTCATAACCCAAAGCTCATGACCATAGATGAGGGTGGGAACGTAGATCGATCGGTAAATTGAGAGCTTTGCCTTTTGACTCAGCTCTCTCTTCACCACGACAGACCGGTACAGCGCCCGCTTCACTGCGGACGCTGCACCTATCCGCCTATCGATCTCACGCTCCAGTTTTCCCTCATTCGTGAACAAGATCCCGAGATACTTAAACTCCTCCACTTGGGGCAGGACCTCCTCCCCGACCCGGAGAGGGCATGCTACCCTTTTCCGGCTCAAGACCATGGCCTCGGATTTGGAGGAACTGATCCTCATCCCGGCCGCATCACACTCAGCTGCAAACCGCTCCAGTGAAAGCTGTAGATCACGACCTGATGAAGCCAATAGGACCACATCATCTGCAAAAAACAGAGAAGCGATTCTAAGGCCACCAAAACGGATCCTCTCAACACCTTGGCTGCGCCTAGAAATTCTGTCCATAAAAGTTATGAACAGAATCGGTGACAAAGGGCAACCTTGGCGGAGTCCAACTCTCACCGGAAACGAGCCTGACTTACTGCCGGCAATGCGGACCAAGCTCTGACACCGGTCGTACAGGGACCTAACAGCCCTTATCAAAGGGCCTGGTACCCCATACTCCCGGAGTACCCCCCACAGAACCCCCCGAGGGACGCGGTCGAATGCCTTCTCCAAGTCCACAAAGCACATGTAAACTGGTTGGGCAAACTCCCACGCACCCTCCAGGACCCTGTTGAGGGTGTAGAGCTGGTCCAGTGTTCCACGACCAGGACGAAAACCACACTGCTCCTCCTGAATCCGAGGTTCGACTATCCGACGGACCCTCCTCTCCAGAACCCCTGAATAGACCTTACCAGGGAGGCTTAAGAGTGTGATCCCCCTATAGTTGGAACACACCCTACGGTCCCCCTTTTTGAATAGGGGAACCACCACCCCAGTCTGCCAATCCAAGGGAACTGCCCCCGATGTCCACGCGATATTGCAGAGTCGCGTAAGCCAACACAACCCTACAACATCCAGAGCCCTAAGGAACTCCGGGCGAATCTCATCCACCCCCGGAGCCTTGCCACCGCGGAGCTTTTTAACCACCTCGGCGACCTCAGCACCAGAGATCGGAGAACCCGACCCAAAGTCCCCAGGCTCCGCTTCCTCAGTGGAAGACGTGCCAGTAGGATTGAGGAGGTCTTCGAAGTATTCCGCCCACCGACTCACAACATCCCGAGTTGAGGTCAGCAGCACGCCACCCCCACCATAAATGGTGTTGGTCGCGTACCTCTTTCCCCCCCTGAGACGCCGGATGGTGGACCAGAATCGCCTCGAAGCCGTACGGAAGTCATTCTCCATGGCCTCTCCGAACTCCTCCCACGCCCGAGTTTTTGCCTCAGCAACCACCCGAGCCGCATGCCGCTTGGACTGCCGGTACCTATCAGCTGCTTCCGGGGTCCCACAAGCCAAAAAGGCCCAATAGGACTCCTTCTTCAGCCTGACAGCATCCCTCACTGCCGGTGTCCACCACCGGGTTCGAGGGTTGCCACCACGACAGGCACCAACAACCTTGCGGCCACAGCTCCGATAAGCTGCCTCGACAATAGAGGCGCGGAACACGGCCCACTCGGACTCCATGTCCCCCGCCTCCCTCGGAACGTGTTCAAAGCTCTCCCGGAGGTGGGAGTTAAAGCTCCGTCTTACGGGAGACTCTGCCAGACGTTCCCAGCAGACCCTCACAATACGTTTGGGTCTGCCAGGTCTGACCGGCATCCTCCCCCACCATCGGAGCCAACTCACCACCAGGTAGTGGTCAGTTGACAGCTCCGCCCCTCTCTTCACCCGAGTGTCCAAGACATGCGGCCGCAGATCAGATGAGACGACAACAAAGTCGATCATCGAACTGCGACCTAGGGTGTCCTGGTGCCAAGAGCACATATGGACACCCTTATGCTTAAACATGGTGTTCGTTATGGACAATCCATGACGAGCACAGAAGTCCAATAACAGAACACCACTCTGGTTCAGATCAGGGGGGCCGTTCCTCCCAACCACACCCCTCCAGGTCTCACTGTCATTGCCCACGTGAGCGTTGAAGTCCCCCAGTAGAACAAGGGAGTCCCCAGGAGGCGCACTCTCCAATACCCCCTCCAAGGACTCCAAAAAGGGTGGGTAGTCTGAGCTGCCGTTTGGTGCATAGGCACAAACAACAGTCAGAGCCCGTCCCCCCACACGTAGGCGAAGGGAGGCTACCCTCTCGTTCACCGGGGTGAACCCCAACGTACAGGCACCAAGATGGGGGGCAACCAGTATGCCCACTCCTGCTCGGCGCCTCTCACCAGGGACAACTCCAGAGTGGAAGAGTGTCCAACCCCTCTCAAGGAAACTGGTTCCAGAGCCAGAGCCATGCGTTGAGGTGAGTCCGACTATTTCTAGTCGGAAACTCTCAACCTCACACACTAGCTCAGGCTCCTTCCCCACCAGAGAGGTGACATTCCATGTCCCAATGGCCAGCTTCTGTAGCCGAGGATCAGACCGCCAGGGTCCCCGCCCTCGGCCACCACCCATCTCACATTGCACCCGACCCCTTTGGCCCCTCCCACAGGTGGTGAGCCCATGGGAAGGGGGACCCACGTCTCCTCTTCGGGCTGTGCCCGGCCGGGCTCCATGGGTAAAAGCCCGGCCACCAGGCGCTCGCCAGCGTGCCCCACCTCCGGGCCTGGCTCCAGAGTGGGGCCCCGGTGACCCGCGTCCGGGCGAGGGAAAACTTAGTCCATTTATTTCACTCATCATAGGGGTTTTTAATCAGTCAATAATAAAATTGAAAGCTCCAAGTGGACGAAATTACTTCAAATGACCCCAACGTGTTATTTTGCTGTTAAATAACAATAAAATGCAGATAGGACGACACAGATTCGAGTAGGGTTTTTAAGACTGGGATTGTTGTTTTAACAACCATTATCCTCCATATGTTTTTTTAATTTTTTTATACGAACCAATGAGCAGTTTTCTCTGCAGGTTCCAGAGCTCGTTCTCTCCTCCAGTTTCCTCCCCCATGTTCTCCATCCACTCTAATTGTCGGCTGCTTAACATCATTTGAACAACACAGCTGCAAATCATTTCTCCTGCGTTTCACGTTTGAAGTAAAGAGAGAAAACAAAATATCCATTTTGGTGTTTTCCTGCATCTGCTTCGGTGAGTGGAGCACGCCAGGCCATTTAGCACTCAACAGCGTGCATCAGGACAGAATGTCAAAGCTTCCTGGCATGAGTCACCGTGTGTGTCGAGGAGATACGACGAAGTAAACCAACTCTGAGAGGCAGCCCTGCAGGGCTACATGGCAAATATAATGACCAACATCTAACTAGCCACCTCAAAAACAAACTAACCTCATCACTTTTGAAACAAAGGTGCCACTTTAGTATTTGACAAAAGGTATTTGATCCTGATTTTGTCCATTTACATGGTTTTGCAGCTCATTTGGAGGGATCTAGCAGGAAAACATTCATGTTTGGGCGTTTAAAAAAATGACATTATAATCTTTATTCTGCTGCATATCAATTTTTATGCAGCTCCTTCACCTTTAAAACCCTTCCAGTTTGTCTTCTTTTTGCATCATATTTGCCAAAACTAATAGAGAGGAGGGCCACTCAGCTGTTTCTCATTGTGAAGAGTCTCATTAAAAGAAGAAAAGCCTGTACTTGAAGCTTTTTAGGAGCAGTGTGTTCTGAGGGAGAGAAGAACTATTTTTGCTGGATAATGTTGAGAGAGGAAACTGCAAAGAAAGCCATTTATTTTCCTTCAGTAGCTTCCATAAAGACAGAAAACTGAACTCAAGAGCATCTCATTAATTAGAATATTGCTGAAAAGTTTAATGCATTTCAATAATTAAGGTCATGTTCAAGTATATTTCAAGGGTTTATTTCTGTTCATTTTAATGAATATGGCTTACAGCCAAAGATTTTTAATGCTAAAATGCAGGCCTACTGAAAAGTATACACTCATTACTGTGTCAGATTCAGTACCATGCAGCATGGAGGCCATGAACCTGTGGAGCTGCTGAGGTGTTCTGAAGTCCAGGTTGCGTTGAAGGAGGCCTTCAGCTCGTCACAATGGTTGTGTTTGATGTTTCTGACCTTCCAACACTCCACAGATGTTCTGCGGGGTTCAGACCCAGTAACACCATGGCCAACAAACCAGGGATATGTACTTTTAACAGTGCAGGCAGCTGAGAAGTCCTGTAGGAAGATAAAACCAACATCTTCAGAAAGCTGAACTTAGTTGCAGACACGTTCAGGTCTAAGTGTGGTTAGCTGTGGTGGCCATCTTGAATCGACTCCAAAAGACGCACCGTACCCATCACTGCACTCTGTACTCCTTGGTCAGCTGGTCATCATTACACGTAGGCTCTCACACTGGTTCATTTTCATCTCTTCTTAGTCTGCTACCTTCTTATATCTCCTCCCACATGTCACGTTGTCAGTGCAGTTCTAACATGTGCTCTCAGGACATCATTACCTGCAGCGTTCCCTCAGTACGGACTGAACTTGGCAAAAAGGTATTTTCCTACTCAGCTCCTTCAACTTGGAACACCTTGCAACATGAACTGAAGTTGTCCACCTTGATTTCTTTAAGGGGTTTCAAACATTTGATAATGTCAATAGAAAAATTAAGTCAGACATGTTCCTGTTCTTAGTGTTTCACCCCGTTTTACGGCACCCTGATTCATTGTTTTATACACTATTATTTTAACTGCATTTTACTGTACTGTATTGTTGTCATTGTATATTTTTATTGTTGTCTGTACTTCATATGTTTTGTCTGGAACAGGTCCCTCTTGTAAATGAATTCTCATGGCTCAATGAAACTAGCCTGTATGAATGGAAAAAAAGGTAATCAGTCGTAGTAATTCACGCCTGTTTGGTATCAGTCAGACCACCATTGCACGATTACAACTGGTCCAGAACGCAGCAGCCCGATTTTTAACCAGTACAGGCAAAAGAGAGCACATGGACCTTACCAAGCTCCGCCCACAGGGCCGCGTTTCATTGGCTAATACCCATAACACGTCACAGCGCAGCTTCCACGTGCGTGCCGGTCTCACAAAACAAACGCTACGGTAGCGTTTGTGAGACCGGCACCACATGCTACTTACATTGCTAGCTAGCATACGTGCAGAATTTTTCTGCGTCAGGGCTGGAAAAATGTCCTCCACCGTCAGTGGGGTATCTGTACAGGAGATGTCAGGTACCCTGACCGTATTTGTGGAAGTAAAATTCACCGTTTCCCTATATGTGAAACTGAATGCCTTGCTTGGATCAAAGCTTGTGCACGACCACAAAACTGAACAATTATTCCTTTCACCAGCAGAGAAGGGTTGACCTGCTTTTGAAACCTGCTAGTTAACAACACGCGGTCACGATGAGAGAAAGCCACAGTTCACTGAACGTCCTGGAAGTTGGGAAGAAACAGCTCCGCTAACCCCACATGAGCTAGCTAACACAACGAGCTCTACTGTCGATTTCACCTAAAACTGCACAAAATCGTGACACGAAGGCTGGATTTTAACTAACACACCAGACGGCTGAGCTCGTTTGCCCTCACAAAAGTCGCTGTCGGCGTGTTTAGCAGCTAAAGCAGCAACGGCTAACCAACCACTTAAGGAATGAATGGAGATTACAGTTAGCATTAGCTTTGCGACCAAGGCACACAAACTTTTGCCAACAATAGAAATCGCTGATTTCAAAAGTAACCCTCAAAACCATGAATGCCTGACTTACCCAGCCTTGCAGGACAATAGGCATCAGTGATCCTGTCCACAGCTGTAATAATGCTGAGCCTGAGCGTGTGAGGAGCTGATGTTTTCCCCATCAGACGGTAGCATTAGCGGTGACGCGCACGCTGTTTGGAGGCATCGCGTGGATCAAACAACTTGATAACGTCCACAAAAAAAAATAACATGAACTTGTTGGTTCCCCTGTCCATTGTCATGGCTGATATTTTGTTGGAATCTGGCAGAAATGATACACTATTCGACTCAAAAATACCCTGCAGTCAGTCGACGCCATGTTTTCCATTGACACCAAAGCTGCGCTTGGGAGACGGGCAGCCATCTTGGAGCTTAGGGGGCGTTTCTGGGCGGAGCTTGGTAAGGTCCATCACACCAGTCTTGGCCTCCCTGCACTGGCTACCAGTTCATCTTCGAATCCAGTTCAAAATCCTCCTGTACGTCTACAAATTGCTGAACAGTCTCGCCCCCGCCTATCTCTCTGATTTGATACACCCGCATGTCCCTCCACGTGCTTTGAGGTCAGAGGAGTTACCGTACTTTTAACAGTTCCAGGGACTTGTCTTAAACGCAGAGGTGACAGGACCTTCTCTGTAGCAGGCTCAAGACTCTGGAACAAGTTACTTCTGCTCGTCAGACAGGCCCCCTCCCTCTCGGTGTTCAAATCCCGTCTAAAGACCCATTTCTACTCTGTTGCTTTCAACACCAGCTGATCTGTGTTTGGTCATTTTATTTCTTATCTGCAATGTTCTTATGTCTATTTTTTGTACTTCATTGTTGTGTGTTGTCTGTTGTTTGTTTGTTTGTACAGCACTTTGGTTGGCCTTGTCACTGTTTAAAGTGCTCTATAAATAAAATGGTATGGTTTGGTATGGTAGAGTTTCATTAAAAGGTTCATAACTGCCAACAAACAGATGTGCTCCAGCATCAACGTGTGGCATGGAGGCTGCACAGTTGCAGAGAGGAAAGCTCTACAGAGAGTGGTGAAGGCTGCACAGAAGTCTGTTGGAGTCAGTCTCCCCACCATCACAGACATTTACACCTCCAGATGCAGGAAAAGAGCCACCTGCATCATGAAAGACCTCACTCACCCAGCACACTCACTCTTTGCCCCACTCCCCTCAGGACGGAGGTTGAGGAGCATCAAATGTAGAACCACTAGACTGAGGAACAGCTTCTACCCTGAGGCTGTTAGACTCATGAATGAATAAATAAAAATAAAATAAAAATAAACACTGCAAAATATCACATCATGCTGATGCTGATCTGTTTTCTTGTTGCTGTGTTCATCTGTGACCATCTGCTGACTGGTGCATCAGAAAGGCAAAGAGGCAGTATTCCGGGAAAATAGCTCACCGTTTCAAGGACAGCAGGGATACACGCAGTCTGTGGCAGGGAATACAGACCATCACAAACTACAAACCATCCCCCCAGACCTGTGACAGCTCAGCCTCTGCGCTGAATGAACTGAATGAGTTCTTTGCTCGGTTCGAGACAAGTAACAGCACACCAGCACATAAACTCCCCCCCTCTCCTGATGGCCAGGTGCTGACGCTGTCCTCAGACAGCGTAAGGCGATCATTCATCAAGATTAACGCCCGGAAGGCCTCTGGTCCTGACAACATACCTGGTCGTGTGCTGAAGGACTGTGCAGGGGAACTCGCAGCGGTCTTCACGGACATCTTTAACATCTCACTGAGCCAGGCCATCGTCCCCACCTGTTTCAAAGCCACCACCATCATCCCTGTCCCAAAGAAGGCAACGCCCGCATGCCTCAATGACTATCGCCCAGTAGCACTCACCCCCATCCTGATGAAGTGCTTTGAACGGCTAGTCATGAAAAGCATCACATCTGTCCTCCCTGCCTCCCTGGATCCCTTCCAATTTGCATACCGACCTAATCGCTCAACCGACGATGCCATCTCCTCTGCCCTCCACACAGCTCTCACACATCTGGACACGAAGGACTCCTATGTTAGAATGCTGTTCATTGACTTCAGCTCAGCATTCAACACCATCATCCCCCAACAGCTCATCCTTAAACTGGACAGTCTGGGGCTGAACACCTCAATGTGTAACTGGCTGCTAGACTTCCTGACCGGGAGACCACAGACAGTGCGGGTCGGGAGTAACACATCTAGCACCATCACATTGAACACAGGGGCCCCACAAGGATGTGTGCTGAGCCCCCTTCTATTCACCCTGCTAACACACGACTGCACACCATCGTACAGCTCCAACCACTTCATCAAGTTTGCGGACGACACAACAGTGGTGGGTCTCATCAGCAACAACGATGAGACGGACTACAGGAACGAGGTGAGCCGCCTGGCCTTGTGGTGCGGACACAACAATCTCACTCTCAACGTGGAGAAGACAAAGGAGATTGTTGTGGACTTCAGGAAGAGGGATGCCCAACATGCCCCTCTGACCATCAACAGCACCGCAGTGGAGAGAGTAGACAGCACCAAGTTCCTGGGAGTGCACGTCTCAAAGGACCTGTCCTGGAGCAGGAACACTGCAGCACTGGCAAAGAAGGCTCACCAGCGTCTCTACTTTCTCCGCAAGCTGAAAAGGGCTGGAGCTTCAACCCCCATCATGAGCACCTTCTACAGAGGTGCCATAGAAAGTGTCCTGACCAGCTGCATCACTGTGTGGTTTGGTGCATGTACTGCATCCTGCCGCAAGAGCCTCCAGCGCATTGTGAGAGCAGCTGAGAAGATCGTGGGCACCTCCTTGCCCTCACTGCAGGACTTACACAGCAAACGCCTCACTCGGAAAGCCCACTGCATGGCAGGTGATCCCACACACCCACTACACAGCCGCTTTAGACTGCTGCCATCAGGGAGGAGACTGAGGAGTCTCCAGGCTCGAACCAGCAGACTGAGAGACAGCTCTGTTCATCAGGCAGTCAGGATGCTAAACACTCTGCCTGCTCTGCCCCCCCTCCCATTTGAACTGCCTTAACACTAAAACTTTCTCACACATTACCACACAACACAAAGATTTTAACACTGGACTCTGTGTCATCAAACGGGTTATTCACTAAACTCTCGGTCATGTGCTCATACAGTTTGCACTACTTCTCATACTTGCACTAATGTTTGTATTACATCACTGCCTATAGTCATAATACTGTTTACATTCTCTGTTTACATTTATTAATACTGTTTACTTTTATTACTACTGCTTACATTTAATTACTACTGTTTACATTTACAGTACACTACTCTAATATCTACACCACTGCTGATACATATACAGGTAGTCCCCGATTTACGAGCGAGATCCGTTACAACGAGGCGCTCGTAAACCGGAAATCTCGTAATTTGGAACGGCCGCCACGCTTCTCGTAAGTCCGGAAATTCGCTCGTAAATTGGAACGGTTTTGCTAGCGCGACTACAAACACTCGTTTTTCATCGAAAAACTGCTTATGAGTGCATAAAAATGATCGGAAACGTGTGTCCACATGTTTAGCTAACGAACTGTGGTGAAAAAACACAGGAAAACTCAGTATTTTTTGCGTTTTTTCCAATAATTCGCCAGCTCGTAAGTCTGGAACCTCGTAGATCAGAGCGCTCGTAAATCGGGGACTACCTGTACAGTGTGCTCTGAACGGTCTTATTTAGGGATGCCCAATGTGCCTTACTGCATATGCCACTTTTTGCCTCTATAACAACATCAACTACTACCTCATACATATACTGTGCACATTAACTCATACGCTGCTTTGCCACTTTGCAAATGTCAATGCTAGAAACCTTTAGTTTATTTTAGTTATACTTTTTATACTCTTTTTTTATACTAGTATGCAAAAACTCAGGACAGTATTATGTTCATTAAATGTTTAATGTTTTAGTTTTAGTTTTAGAGTTGGTGTAAATTTTCATACTCTTATACCACTATGCAAAAACTCAGGACAGTGTTAGTTTTACTATTTTATGCTTATGTCTATTATTATATGTTTCAGTGTTTCAATGTTTAGATGTTTACTGTTGCACCGAGGGACTGAGAGAAACGCAATTTCGGTCCTGTGTATGTCCTGTACAGTACATATTGCAGATCTGACAATAAAGTTGACTTTGACTTTGACTTTGACTATTAGGCTTAGTGTATTACTAGTTGATGTTTTTCTTAGTTAATTCTAGATGTTATTACTGTTTTTCTCTTGCATTTGTTGTTGGATGTAACTGGGACCCCGTGTACATAATCTCGTTTTCATCACA
>JBBPBX010069500.1:0-18846 GCA_038048925.1 Garcialebias charrua
TACCGCTGTGGATTATAAGACTTTGTTTCCCAAAGGATCACAGACTTTGTTTGCCAAGAGTTAACAGACTCAGTTTTCCAAGGGATTAAAAGCTTTTCGCAATGGGATTACCTCCGAACAGTATGGAATTTCAAAAACTTTATGGGATTATAATTTTTGATTTTTTCTTTTCCACTTGCTGGATTACTTCAAGATCAAAGACAGTTCAAGGTTTCCTTTCGTGTTGGACCCCATCCCCAAGGACTGGCGATGGCTTCCAAAAGGGGGGAGATGTAGTGGACCTACCCAGGGTCAAATTAAGGTTTTTGAACTGTCCAGTGATGACCTTTACTGACCTCTCAGTAAAGCAAGACATTTACTACAAAATTATTCATTTAGCTATAATCTGATAACATAGTCACCAATAAGAGACTATTTCTATCTTTGATTTTAGGCTGATGTGATCAAAAGAATAACTTTTGTCATTTTCATGATGTGTGCTTTTAAGCTGTGTTATTCTGTGAGAGTTAAACTGTGTTTCACTGCTGTGTCAAAGGTGCAATCTCGGGTCACAGAGACTTCTTTTAATTTTGTTAATTCAAATGTTATCAAATGAATAATTTTATTTGTAAGAGCATCAGTACATTTTAATGTCAGATAAATCAAATACTCTGCTTAATTCAAAATGTTGTACATGGAGGATTTCTCCTCTCCTCTCGAACTTGCATGTGAAGATAAAAGGAACACTTTATCTCATTCATTTTAGCTTGAGCTCAGGACAATCTAGACACCCAAAGACTTTTGTTTTTGTCCTATTTAATAATCAAGCTATTATCATTAATAGGTCCCATATGTTATGCTCTGATGACGTTTGTTTATTCATACAACAGTGTTGGTAATGAGTTAAGAAAGTTCTAAATCTGCTGTATCATGAGACTGGCGTCTTAAACTAACTTTCTTATCCTTTCTGACATTTTTAATCTAACTTATGCCTCCTCTCAGTGGCTCCTGGCTTAACAGACTGAATCAGAAAGAGCTACGTCTTTCTAGGTCAAGTTAGCCTTAAAAGAGCTCTGACTTCCTGTTTTCCTTGAAGTCTGCTGGAGTAAGCCTCAAACTATGGTCTTCTCCAAAGAACTGATGATCGTCTAGTCACACGCTAAGGACACGTCATTCAGTTAAAAGATTTATAACATGCCTGTTATAAATCTATTTCAAGCCGTGAAAAGCTCTCTTTTATTGACATTCCTTTAAGGAACGTCTTATCTTGGAAACACCACCAGGAGCTGCCGTTACTTTCGGTTCGAGTCAAGGCGCACGTCTGGAGACGCTGAGAATGGTAAACGAACTGACCAAACTGGACCGAGGGAGACTGACCATCTTCACGAGGTAACAAGTCGTCAAATGCTTTGCCAAGGGTACCAACGTGTAGCCGAAATCAGCCGGAGAACTGCCATGTTTCTGGTTAAACACATCAAGATAACTCCCTGACTCTTAACTTTTCTTCCTCCATAAATTTCTCCTCCTAAATCTTTCCCTCTCTATCTAAGCTGGAAACTATTTTAAGCTGAAGAGCCCACAGACTAAATATGTTAACATCCAATATTTATGTCTGTTGTGTTGATTCAAGTGTGCTGACGTATTAATTTGAAAGAAAGTGAAATCATGTCAATCAAGTGTAATGGTGTTAATTTAGTTGATTTATTTTAAATAAATGATAGTGTCTCTTTGACATATCAAACTAAGTTAACGTCTTTGTCACTTAATGGCTCTGTGTATTTATCCATCATAAAGATCACAGAAATATTGGGTAAACTGAAAAAGAACAGAATCCGTGAATTTACTATTCAATCTGAATAAGTAGATTAATTAAGGTAAAGAGGTCAGTATTAATATTGACCTCCTCATAATTCTTACACTTAGCAGTGCTAGGCAACGTTAATCCAAAAATTTGTTCCACTATTTCTAAAGCACTTATTAATTTATTTAGGTCCGCAATTTCAAAAGCGCTTATGTATTAGCAATGCTAGCGGAAGCTAATGCTAACGCGCTAACGTGCAAATGACTAACTACTTTTTTTAATCCAGCAGATTTGACCATTTCGTGAAACGGTTAAGCTCAGAAAAACCTTGTGCTATAAAGTCAGCTAAGAAATATATTTTTTCTCAGCAAAGAAATAATTGTTTTTACCGTGTTTTGTTGTAAAGTCCTTTGCTTCTGTGGCCGCCGCCATTTTGAACAGGGCAAATGGCGAACTACTTTTTTAAATCCAGCAGATTTGACCATTTCGTGAAACGGTTAAGCTCAGAAAAACCTTGTGCTATAAAGTCAGCTAAGAAATATATTTTTTCTCAGCAAAGAAATAATTGTTTTTACCGTGTTTTGTTGTAAAGTCCTTTGCTTCTGTGGCCGTCGCCATTTTGAAGAGGGCAAATGAGGCGCTGACGCGTCGCGTAGGCCGCTGAGAAACATCCATAAGTTCACCCTCCATGTTAAAAACTCTTCGTCTGACTCTTCGAAAACAAGCAATAAGGCTGCAGAGTAACACACTGGCTGCTAACTGCTATAGAGAGAGCGCTCTCTCTAGCCAAGAGACTGAGGGGGACGCTTTTTTGTCACGGACCACATCCGGCGCTGACAGGATATGGTCTGTTAGCAGTCGTCCGGTTGATTTAAGAGCTCGTAAATAAGTTTTTTCGTTTTTACTGATAGATAATTAGTTATTAGCGGTACTGCATTTTAAATAAAAATAGCGCAAATCCGCTTATGAATTATAAAAGTTAGTCAATCTGCTGTAACGCTGACAAATTGTTTAGGTCCGCTATAAGCGGATTAGCGCTTTAACGCTCCCTAGCGGTCTGGCGCCCACCTTTGAAGGTTAGCTTACTTTACCGGAGCTGGGACAGAGAATCTTTGCAAGGTAAAAGTCGATGTTCATTAGCGGCTGGAAGTCTAGCGGACGCCGACCGAAGAGTGTGCCGTGTTTCTGGTTGAAACATTCAAGATAACTCCCCCTCCCAGCAGGACTCTCAGACAGAGGCTGGTCCACCCTAAGGACAAAACACCTACACAAACAGAGTGGTGTAGTTTATGCAGTCCAGTGCAGCGAGGACTGTCCAGACTTATACATTGGAGAAACTAAACAGCCAATCCACAGAAGAATGTCTCAACACAGGAGAGCAACCTCCTCTGGTCAAAACTCAGCTGTTCACCTCCACCTCACAGACAAGGGACACTCTTTTGAGGACCAAAATGTACATATTTTGGACCGAGAGCACAGGTGGTTTGAGAGAGGTGTGAAGGAGGCGATTTATGTAAAAAGAGAGAAACCATCGTTAAACAGAGGAGGAGGTCTAAGATTTCAACTTTCTAAAACTTATAGTGCAGCCCTGGATTTGGTCCCCAGGCGTCTCACACCTGATGAGAACAGAGGAGCTTTGTTTGTGAATTAGACCAACAAAGACTTTGACAGGTCCCTGTTATCAATGTGTGAAGTGTGGTTTTTGTCAATTTACATACAGTAGGATGTGTGTGTGTTTTCTGTAAGCTCTGCTTTCACACACTGAACTTTGAATGTGCTGGTGAAGATTCTCAGTCGTCCAGGACATGATAAATCAAAAAGGCGTTCAATTCAAGATCAACTGGACTTTATTTTAAATAAAGTCCAGTTGAACTTTGAATGGGTCACAGGCATGTGTTATCCCAAGTATGTGTGTGTGTTAGCTTCCAATTTACCTTGTTTGGTGTGCACCAGTGGCCCAGCTTGCTTATAACTTCTCTCTCCCGCTCACAGTCTCCAATTGAGAAAGCTTATCGGATGATGAGCGAAACGTCTTGTTTGTTACAAATAAAGTCCAGTTGTTCTGTATTGAACGCCTTTTTTGATTTTATCATGTCCTGGATGACTGAGAATCTACACCAGCATATCCCCCCTCTCTTTTCATTCCTCCTCCTATTCTCTTAAATCTTATTTTGCCAGTAACAACTAAGCTAAAAACCTTCAGATATAAATTATTTCAAGATCACATAATTTAATCTGTTGTTCCTAGAAATTACGGATGCGTGATTTCATCTGTGTTGAAGTAACTTATAGGAAAGTTGAATCAATCAATCACCGTGTACATGTTATTATGTTAAATTCATGATTCTGTTAAATAAATGATTCCAGTTCTACTGGGTCAAATAAATTATCGTTTCATGCCTTTTACATTTCATCATCTGGTCACAAAATGTATTGATTAATCTGAAAAAGAGAGAACCCGTGAATTTGTGTTATGCTAAAGTCAGCGCACTGGTGAAAGTCACAAAACCAGTCCGCAAGCAGATTCGAGTGTGGCCAGAGGGGTCTTCGCACTCCAGGACTGTTTTGACACCACAGATTGGAGTATGTTCAAAGAAGCTGCTACCACAAACAACAACACATGTCTCCAGGAGTACTCAGAGACTGTATGTTCATACATCACCAAGTACATTGATGATGTAACCAACCTCAAGACCATCACTGTTCGGGCAAATCAGAAGCCATGGCTGACAGCAGAGGTTTACAGACTCCTGAGAGCCAGGAATGCTGTCTTCACAGCGGGAGATCAGGTGGGCCTGATGGCAGCCAGCAACAATCTGTCCCGGAGCATCAGAAAGGCCAAGAAGCAGTATTCCAGGAAAATAGCTCACCGCTTCAAGGACAGCAAGGATACACTGAGTCTGTGGCAGGAAATACAGACCATCACAAACTACAAACCATCCCCACAGACCTGTGGCAGCACAACCTCTACGCTGAATGAACTGAATGACTTCTTTGCTCGGTTTGAGGCATGTAACAGCACACCTGCACAAAAACTCACCCCCTCTCCTGATGACCAGGTGCTGGCGCTGTCCCCAGACAGCGTAAGGCGATCATTCATCAAGATCAACGCCCGGAAAGCTTCTGGTCCTGACAACATACCTGGTCGTGTGCTGAAGGACTGTGCAAGGGAACTCGCAGTGGTCTTCACGGACATCTTTAACATCTCACTGAGTCAGGCCATCGTCCCCACCTGTTTCAAAGCCACCACCATCATCCCTGTCCCAAAGAAGGCAACGCCCTCCTGCCTCAATGACTATCGTCCAGTAGCACTCACCCCGATCCTGATGAAGTGCTTCGAACGGCTAGTCATGAAAAGCATCACATCTGTCCTCCCTGGATCCCTTCCAATTTGCATATCGGCCTAATCGCTCAACCGACGATGCCATCTCCTCTGCCCTCCACACAGCTCTCACACATCTGGACACGAAAGACTCCTATGTTAGAATGCTGTTCATCGACTTCAGCTCGGCATTCAACACCATCATCCCCCAACAGCTCATCCTTAAACTGGACAGTCTGGGGCTGAACACCTCAATGTGTAACTGGCTGCTAGACTTCCTGACCGGGAGACCACAGGCAGTACGGGTCGGGAATAACACATCCAGCACCATCACATTGAATACAGGAGCCCCACAAGGATGTGTGCTGAGCCCCCTTCTATTCACCCTGCTAACACACGACTGCACACCATCATACAGCTCCAACCACTTCATCAAGTTTGCGGATGACACAACAGTGGTGGGTCTCATCAGCAACAACGATGAGACGGACTACAGGAACGAGGTGAGCCGCCTGGCCTTGTGGTGCGGACACAACAATCTCACTCTCAACGTGGAGAAGACAAAGGAGATTGTTGTGGACTTCAGGAAGAGGGATGCCCAACATGCCCCTCTGACCATCAACAGCACCACAGTGGAGAGAGTGGACAGCACCAAGTTCCTGGGAGTGCACGTCTCAGAGGACCTGTCCTGGAGCAGGAACACTGCATCACTGGCCAAGAAGGCTCACCAGCGTCTCTACTTTCTCCGCAAGCTGAAAAGGGCTGGAGCTCCAACCCCCATCATGTGCACCTTCTACAGGGGTGCCATAGAAAGTGTCCTGACCAGCTGCATCACGGTGTGGTTTGGTGCATGTACTGCATCCTGCCGCAAGAGCCTCCAACGCATCGTGAGAGCAGCTGAGAAGATTGTCGGCACCTCCTTCCCCTCACTACAGGACTTACACAGCAACCGCCTCACTCGGAAAGCCCTCTGCATGGCAGGTGATCCCACACACCCACTACACAGCTGCTTCAGCCTGCTGCCATCAGGGAGGAGACTGAGGAGTCTCCAGGCTCGAACCAGCAGACTGAGTGACAGCTCTGTTCATCAGGCAGTCAGGATGCTTAACTCTCTGCCTGCTCTGCCCTCCCTCCCACTTGTACTGCCTTAACACTAAAAACTTTCACACATTACCACACAACACAAAGATTTTAACACTGGACTCTGTGTCATCAAAACGGGTTATTCACTCAACTCACGGTCATGTGCTCATTCAGTTTGCACTACTTCTTATATTTGCACTAATGTTTGTATTACATTACTGCCTATAGTCATACTACTGTTTACATTCACTGTTTACATTTATTACTACTGTTTACATTCATTACTACTGTTTACATTTATTACTACTGTTTACATTTATAAACGGATTCAGGAGGAGCAATGTGGTTTTCGTCCTGGTCGTGGAACACTAGACCAGCTCTACACCCTCAGCAGGGTCCTGGAGGGTGCGTGGGAGTTTGCCCAACCAGTTTACATGTGCTTTGTGGACTTGGAAAAGGCATTCGACCGCGTCCCTCGGGGGGTTCTGTGGGGGGTACTCCGGGAGTATGGGGTACCAGGCCCTTTGATATGGGCTGTTAGGTCCCTGTACGACCGGTGTCAGAGCTTGGTCCGCATCGCTGGCAGTAAGTCGGGCTCGTTTCCGGTGAGAGTTGGACTCCGCCAAGGTTGCCCTTTGTCACCGATTCTGTTCATAACTTTTATGGACAGAATTTCTAGGCGCAGCCAAGGTGTTGAGAGGATCCGTTTTGGTGGCCTTAGAATCTCTTCTCTGTTTTTTGCAGATGATGTGGTCCTATTGGCTTCATCAGTTCGTGATCTACAGCTTTCGCTGGAGCGGTTTGCAGCTGAATGTGATGCGGCCGGGATGAGGATCAGTTCCTCCAAATCCGAGGCCATGGTCTTGAGCCGGAAAAGGGTAGCATGCCTTCTCCAGGTCGGGGAGGAGGTCCTGCCCCAAGTGGAGGAGTTTAAGTATCTCGGGATCTTGTTCACGAATGAGGGAAAACTGGAGCGTGAGATCGATAGGCGGATAGGTGCAGCGTCCGCAGTGAAGCGGGCGCTGTACCGGTCTGTCGTGGTGAAGAGAGAGCTGAGTCAAAAGGCAAAGCTCTCAATTTACCGATCGATCTATGTTCCCACCCTCATCTATGGTCATGAGCTCTGGGTTATGACCAAAAGAACGAGATCTCGGATACAAGCGGCTGAAATGAGTTTTCTCCGCAGGGTGTCTGGACTCTCCCTTAGAGATAGGGTGAGAAGCTCAAGGCCGAGATACACTCGAGCGTCCTCACGGTACGCCTATACGCAGCGTACGTACGTCAAGGCAAAAGCGTAGCCCCTCAGGGCATGTACGCGCAAAGCTTTTTTTTTACGTCCGCGTGCGCGATACGCGGTGTCTGACCATAAACTTCCCCGGCGCCGGACTGTTTTGTATGTTACACAAATGAAATAAATTCCCCTTCTTTATCGCTGATCGGGCCTTTTCTTTTGTTTTTTTGCCTAAAGTCAAGTAATCACTTCTTCCTCCGTTCACTCCAATGAATGAATTCAGGTCCTACCTGGGTGCGCGATGTTTTAAATATCCCTGGTGGGCTGTGTGCTGCAGGAAAAGCACTCCCTGTTATTATTTTTATTTCTGAGAGAACTTTTTATAACATATATAGTAGAAACACCGCATGAACACCGCCGCGGTCTTCAGCGAGCTACATGAGCTGGCTGTCAATCATTTCAGTAGGCGTGTCAGCAAGTGACCAATCAGCGAGCTCAGTTGAGTCCCCTCCGTGCGCAGCTGCTCATATTACAACAAGGAGAACGCGAGCATTTGAAAGCTGATAGTTTCTGAAGTATAGCAGCAAAACACATGCGCACAAAATGCGCGCGTAGGGTGGCGTACCGGAGGACGCTCAGGTGTATTTCAGCCTTCAGTCATCCGGGAGGGACTCGGAGTAGAGCCGTTGCTTCTCCATATTGAGAGGAGCCAGTTGAGGTGGCTCGGGCATCTGGTTAGGATGCCTCCTGGACGCCTCCCTGGTGAGGTGTTCCGGGCATGTCCCACCGGGAGGAGACCCAGAGGAAGACCCAGGACACGCTGGAGGGACTATGTTTCTCGGCTGGCCTGGGAACGCCTTGGGATTCCCCCAGAGGAGCTGCTCCAAGTGGCTGGGGAGAGGGAAGTCTGGGCCTCCCTACTTAGGCTGCTACCCCCGCGACCCGACCCCGGATAAGCGGAAGAAAATGGATGGATGGATGGATGTTTACATTTACACTACTTTTTATATCTACACTACTGCTGATATATACAGGTGACCCCCTACCTACGACTCCATCGACCTACGGCCGCCCGGACCTACGAACGTATCATATTTAATAAAAATATGAAATTACTGTATTAAAAAAATAATAATTATTATTTATTTTTTTTTTTGTGTGTTTAAATGTTCTTAATTTCATGTGTACATCACTTTGTTGCAGCTGTGGTTGTTTTAAAGGCTTTATAAATAATAATTATGATAAAAATGATCATTTCTGATCATTTTTGTCATGATTGCGCAATCTTGCGCAGCAAGTAGAAGGTCTTCAGTTTACACGGTCACAAGTTAATGTAGAACACCGAACGCCATTTTAGGTTCAGTCACGGGGGCCTTTGAAGGTCTCCAGTTTAGACGGTCACAAGTTAATGTAGAACACCGGACGCCATTTTAGGTTAGCTGCCGGGAGCCGGCCTTTGAAGACTGGTGACCAGGATCGCCTCATATGGATTAATTACTAGCTGGAAACGTCTCTGTGAACTTTGTGGATGTCTCAGGCAGCAGCGGATTTATCGCCGATCGTGCCAGGCCGCCGCGCGAACACCTCCGGCCTGGCTAGCTCCAGAAGCTAACACGGGAGCCGGCCTTTGAAGACTGGTGACCAGGATCGCCTCATATGGATTAATTACTAGCTGGAAACGTCTCTGTGAACTTTGTGGATGTCTCAGGCAGCAGCGGATTTATCACCGATCGTGCCAGGCCGCCGCGCAAACACCTCCGGCCTGGCTAGCTCCAGAAGCTAACACGGGAGCTAACACGGGATGCAACAGCCACCTCAAAGTAAGAAATTATATTTTTATTTAATTTATATTTTTATTACTGTACTATATTAATTAATTACACTGTGTTAGGTGTGTTAGGATAGTACGAAGGACAGTATTTGGTACCACAAAAAAAATAAAAAATACAGGACATCCCCGAGTGACGAGTGGACGGAAGGACTGACCTGCGAACAGATCGACCTGCGAACCGTTCTTAGGTCCCGAACTCGTTCGTAAATCAGGGGTTGGGTGTATTATTTTTTTTTACTAGCCTTATTGCATATGCCACTTTACCTCTATACCAATATCAACTACCTCATACATATACTGTGTACATAAGAATCAAGAATCAAGAAGGTTTATTAACATTGCATCAATTTTCACCAATACAACGTAAATATGTAGTTGCAGCATCCAGGAGAGAGAATGAGTGCAAAAAGCTGCAGCTCAACAAAGCACATGACATGTTCATCAACACATGATATGTTTATCAACACATGATATGCTCTTAGCGCGGCCAGTCCCAATCTGTCCCCAGATGAAGGTCAAAAGCAGGAAAACAGGCAGAGACACGGGGATTCACAGCATTGATATTAAAAAAAGATGAATCACATTTTGTCTTCAAGACACCGCGTGATCCAGTAAAAACCATATCAGAAAGCACATTTAGTTACAATAACAAATGGAGATACGGCAGGCAAGGAGATAAGTCTGTGAGTAATTTCAGACAAACACAGAGTTCAGCAGATGTGCAGCTGGGTGTTATCTGAGGCTTCACAGAAATCTCTGGGGAGGGGGAGGGGGGGGGACTCTTCAGCTCCACACTCCAGGAGAATGGCTTCCCACAGCCTAATTTTCAAGGACATGTGCAGAAGCCAGATAATGTTCTTGTTTGTTATCCAATAGACCACAGTGTTCTTTTCCACTGCCGCCTTCAAGTCTGTGGTGCTGTTTCATGGCCGAAAGAAATCCAAATATGTGGTTCTGCTCCGCTCCGCTTCATGAACTTCCATCTGTCCCTTGATTGATCCGGGGTGGCTGTAAACAAGTCCCAAAACGGACAGCAGGTGCGCGGTGGTCCACCACTGCTCCAAGCGAGCGATTGAGCTCATACAACAGCTGGGATGAGGAGCTCACGGCCCGGTTCAGAGAATTTTGCTGATCAGGTAGTGCCGACAGCGCGCTGATAGCTGCCGAAGCCTCCCTCAGCTTCCAGTAACAAACAACTCCGCTTACGCCAAAAAACAGAGCAGTTGCTACCAATAATCCAATAATCCACAAATCCTCCACGTCTTCGACACTTAAGACGGTCAGACACATGGGCTGCCACTGACCCCACGAGTCCATCACGTATCCAGCCGCGTGTGTGTCGGAGGGACAGACAGCTTCTCCTGGCACGGTCCGCTTCGTGGAAAAAATCTTATCCATTGAAGAAACAGCCCAATTTATTAATTCCATATTGGTTCGAGTGAGCGCTGAAGGGTCGCAGACGAGACGAAAAGCAAGCAGGGAGTAGGAAAAACTTAGGGAGGGAAGAGCAGAAAGATATGCGACCTGCCTTGCCGAGTGCCGGAAGAAGACTGCATATGCTGCTTTGTCACTCTATTACAAATGTCAATGCCAGAACTTTAATTTTATATTATTTTATAGATATACTTTTTACACTTTTATACTACTATAAAAAAAAAACTCAGGACAGTATTACACTTTTTATTATTTAATTTTATGTTAAAGCTTCAGTATGTAGCTTTTTTTATGAACATATTTCTTCACTCTGTCACTACCTCCTGACAGACTGATGTTAGCCAGGTAATCTCTGAAAAAAAATTAAAAAAAATATTGTCCCCTTGCTTCTCCAGGTGGTAAATAAGCATTTCTAAAAAGAAAAGGTGACCCGCCATTTTCCAGCCAATAAAAACAGAGTTTGTAACCAGCCAATAAAAACAGAGCTTGAATTTGAATCAGCCAATAAAAACAGAGCTTGAATTTGAAATTCAACAGACCACAAGGGGGCAGAGCCACATATGGCTCTGAGGGGGAGGGATCAGAATGCTTTGCCTGTTGAAAATATTTCTAAGTGCTGCAGTTCTACAGAAACTGCATACTGAACCTTTAATTATTAAATGTTTAGTGTTTTAGTGTTGGTGTAACTTTTCATACTTACTACTATGCAAAAACTACTATGCAAAAACTCAGGACAGTATTACACTTTTATTATTTCATTTTATGCTTATGTTTATTAAATGTTTCAGTGTTCTAGTGTTTAAATGGTTACTGTTGCACCGAGGGACTGAGAGAAATGCAATTTCAATCCTGTGTATGTCCTGTACATATTGCAGTTTTGACAATAAAGTTGACTTTGATAATTGATGATAATTTGTGTCAGTATAAAACCTGCTCATTTTACATCTGGTGTACTGTACAGTCAGTAAATCTGACCGTCACCCTGTACCCCTACAGCTGTCCAACTGTGGACTGGACCCATTGGAACTGAAAGTTATGCACCATAACTCATGTTCCCTGAAGGAAGGGAATGAGGTGCAACATATGCTATGGGAATTGCACCCCCGCGCGATTACCTGAAGGAATACATTCACGCCTTTACGGCAAGGGCGTCAGCGTTGCGCCAGAGGCCCCGCCCTCTGGGTATTTAAGCTGCTGAGACCCATCCATCTTTCTCCAAAATGCACTTCACCGAGCTTTCAGCATTGAAAGGGCCAGATATGTTGCACCTCGTTCCCTTCCTTCAGGGAACATGAGTTATGGTGCATAACTTTCAGTTCCCTTTCAGTCATGTCTCTCGGTGCAACATATGCTATGGGAACGTAATTCATTCACGCCCTTGAAATGCTCAGTAAAATGCATGCTAGTGTGAACGTCTGCCCTTGATCAGCAGGCATCTCAAGGCTACTTTCTACTGTGTGTTAGAAAGGACAGCCTGAGTGACATCACACGCAGTAACATCCAAACTGTAATGCTTTGCAAAAGTGTTTATTGAGCTCCAGTTCGCGCAGCACAAATGTCTGCAACTGGTACACCCTTGAACAGTGACCACGAAGTGGCCAAGCCTCGAGTAGAGTGAGCGTGCACTCCAGAGGGCACCTGTTGACCTTTGCTACTGTACGCCCTTTTTATGGCCTCAGTCACCCAGTGTGAGAGGCGCTGCTTTGAGAGGGCCTTTCCGGTAGCAGGTGCTGCAAAGCACACAAACAGTTGATTTGTTTTTCTCCATTCGGCTGTTCTCTGCATGTAAGTGCTTAAAGCTCTCACAGGGCAAAGAGCCTTCAGCCTTTCCTGTTCCTGAGTGAGGACAGGAGCAGGTGGAAAAGAGGAGAGATCAAAGTCCAGACTTCTAGGGTTTAAAGTCAAGACCTTGGGGATATATGCGGGATTAGGCCTCAAGGTGACCTTTGACCCGTCAGGGGCGAATCTGGTACACATTGGATGTACAGACAAGGCATGGAGATCACCCACGCGTTTCGCCGAGCAAAGGGCCAGGAGTAGAGCAGTCTTATAAGATAATAAGTCTATCTTAATCTCGCTCAGTGGCTCGAATGGGGGATCACAGAGAGCCCCCAAAACCAGACTAAGATCCCAACCAGGGGTCAGGACCTTGCTGGGGGGTCTCAATCTTAGCACGCCCTTCATAAATATTAATATGATTGGATACGCGCAGGCGTTCTGTTTCCCCAGCCTTTGTGACAGGCTGAAATTGCTGATAGGAACACCTTAATTGTTGAGAAAGAACGACCTTTTTCCAGTAAGTCCTGAAGAAAAGTCAAGAGCTGAGCCGGGTCACATGAATGAGAAATAATATTTCTTTCTGTGCACCAAGCTTCAAAAATACGCAATTTTTGTGCGTAAAGAGACTGTGTTGATACAGCTCAGGCATGTTGAATGGTTTTTACCACACTTTCTGGCAGACCTGATGCCACTAGTTTGTTCCTTTCTGCCACCAAGCTGAAATTTTTTACAGCTCCCAGCCTAAGCGGCGAGACTGCTCCTTCTGGTTACGTAGTGTGTCCCTGAAGAGGAGCAGTTGGTGGAACCAGTTCTCCTCCAAGGGCCCTGGATTCTGTGATCCCCTGAGGGTCAACAATGTTAGGGAGCGGGCCTTTTTGCAGATGTGCCACCCTACTACTCTGATCAAGAGTGTTCGAGGGCAGAGGCAATCTGTTGTCATTATTAGACAAAAGTGGAACAGAATATCTGTTTTTCCTCTTTTTGTTTGGGGTCATGGGACTGAGGAGCTGCGAGTTTTGTAAACGAGCAGATCTCCTGACCCCAGTCCGTTTCCTGGATGGGTCTGGTTTACTGATCTCCAGCCTTAACAGAGCGTTGGAGCCAGACAAACTGTCAGGGGTCTGTGTTTCACCCGGTGGGGGGATATTGTTTAAGAGCAGAGCTGAATCAGCACAGCGAGTATGGTCACGTGCTGCAGGATCACTGCTTGAACATTGCATGTCGCCCATCAAAGATAAGGGGACAGCCGCAGCGTGAGAACGTGGAGATGGTTCTTTGTGCTTGGCAGACTTTAAATTGGTTGGTGACAGAGAACTCAGTTCCCTTCGATTAAAAGGAAGAGGAATCTGATTCAGCCCTCGTTTGTTTACACACACAGCCGTTTGATCACAATCGCCTTTGTAAACGTGTGAAGCTTGTGGTCCCCTGTGGGCTTCTGCCGTAGCCCCCCCGACCCTTACTGGGAGTCGTTGAATGGGTGTCCAGGAAAGTGGCTCATCAGATTCTGTCGGCGCGCCCCACTTGTCACGTGTTTGCTTGGTTTGTGTATTGTCCGCCCTGTGGTTCACAATGGAGCGGGGGCTGGAGCACGTGACCCCCTCACCTGTCTCCGTGAGGGGTGTGGGGCCTGCTTGCAGACGCCTCTGTGCCTGTCCGCTACACACGGAACAGAGGGACCCTGCTGGGCCTTATCGATTAGGCTAACACCCCGTGAGCCGTGAGGGGGTGGCCCCCTCCCTTTATGTCGGCTGGCAGGCCAGAGGGACCCGTTCTGCTGAAGTTCTAGTGTTTGTTTGTTTTTTTTTTTTTTTAGAGTCAATAAAACAGAGATGGGCTGTTTTTTTAGCTTTATTCATGCTTAAGTGTAACGACATGTTTGATTTTATGTCACTCACAGCAGGAAAAACATGATTTGTGCATGCAACAGAGTTACCAGCTTTTTGTACCGTGCTACAAATAAAGTCTGGACATGAAAAGATCATTCCCCGTACCGCGTGGGCGGGTGATCGTGTAAAATCAAGACGTGGACCTGGTTCATCAGGCACGCTTTTGTCTGGTGTCCCGGTTCACCGAGGAGGCCCTGTGTCTGACCGCCTGGCGAGGGACAAACCTGTTTTTGCTCCAAGCATGTTCGGTTCGAGGTGGGCCCGGCGGTTGATTCTGCCGGTGCTCGTCCTCGTACGCCGGTCGCTTTTGCGGTGGGGCCCGTGTTGCTGAGCGGTGTCGAGGCTGCGCAGGTCTGCCCCCAGCAGACTCCCTGGGGGGGGGCGAAGCTTCTCCTGGGAATGCCCACCCGGAGAGCTTCAGCCTGTTTGCGCCTCTGGTCCAGCTTGGTCTGAATTCGATCCAGAGCTTTCCCAAACAATCCCGCCGGTTCTATCGAGTGGTGGAGAAAAGGCACCTTTTGTCCCTCGGGGAGATCAGTTAAAGTCATCCACAGATGGCGTATCGCGATGACCACTTCGGCCATGCCTCTGCCTTGAGCAACAGCAGCTGTCCCCATCATGCGGAGCACAAAGTCTGTTGCCCTGCGGGCTTCATCCAGCAAGTCAGCGGCAGCTTGCTTGTCCGTTGTTACCTGGAGCTGTTGCAGTTTTTCAGCCAGGTAAGCCTGCATCAACGCGGACGCGTTCATCGCGCGCGCTACGAGTCCCTGAGCTCTGTAGCATTTTTCGAGCAGAGAAGCTGAAGCTCGACAGGCTTTGCTAGGGAGAGTTGGTTTTGTCCCGGATGACTTGGGAGCCAGGTGAGACACCAGCGTGTCCTCAATTTGAGGCACGTTAGCTATTCCCACCTCATCCATCCCATCCACGTCGAGAAACTCTGAGAGTGGTAACAGCATGGGAGCTCGGGGCTGAGCCCAGGTGCGAGTCAGCTCTGTGAGGAAGTCCGGGAACACGGGCATCCTTTGCCTCGTGGCAGCCTGCTGCTTTGAGTAAAAATAGTTTCCTGCCAGCCTCGTGACCTGTTGACGAGGCGGAGGTTCTGGCCATGGGAGCTACAGCGCGTCCGCTGCTCTGTGACACAGGTCGAACAGAGCAGGGATGGAAAAGTCAGTTTCTGGGAGCACAGGTACCGGGGTGCGGGAGAGATCTTCTCCCTGTTCCTCGTATTCGACGTCTGCGTCCTCCACGGAAAATTCGCCCGAGGCTGAAATCGAGATCTCGTCCTCGTTCATCATGCCTCGAGTGTCGAATTCGACTGTTAAGTCCACCATGGGAGCCAGCACGTCAGGGCTGTCACCCCATTCGACTCGTGTGCTGTCATCCAGAGCCATGTTCTCGAGCTCCGGCGTGGGAGTGAGGGGCTCGGTGGTGTCCGGGTCCGCTGGCGCTGCAGCGGCGCCCATGGCCTTGGCGACAAAGTCCGCCCGATGCCTCCTCACTGCCTCCAGCATCTGGTTGCAGTGTGGGCAAGAGTCAGGCGCATCCAGCGCCATTTTTGCGTGTAACATCCCCAAGCAGACGGGACAGGCCTCATGGGTGTCCATTGCTGCGAGGGAGAAACCGCATCCGCTAGGACAGGTGCGCGAGGTTGGGCTTGTCGTCCTACTGGTTTTCCTTGGAAGTCTTGTCTTTCGCTTTCCTTTCTCCGGCGGCATGTCCGAGATAAGGCGAGCGAGTACTTCCAGAATCCTTTTTCTTTTATTTTGAGACGTCTCCTCCGCCGTGTCGCTTTCGCTGGCTAGCCCGCTACGAATTAGCAGGGGTAGCGGTGTGACACAATCAGTGCTATCGAGCGAAGCAGTCTGCGGAAAGAGGAGAAGAAAAAACTTTGGGGTTAAGATAAAATGTGCCGGACTAGCTTTCGCTAGCCCAGCAGTACGCAGGAATAATTCTCCGTACGCTCTGTGTAGGGAGCAAGCTCACCTCTAGTTGAGCGATGAAGCAACAGAGAAGTCCCGCGAAGAGAGGTAGTTCAGGTTTAAGCGAGGTGAAGGGCAATAAGAGAAAGATGGATGGGCGTCAGCGGCTTAAATACCCAGAGGGCGGGGCCTCTGGCGCAACGCTGATGCCCTTGCTGTAAAGGCGTGAATGTATTCCTTCAGGTAATCGCGCGGGGGCGCAATTCCCATAGCATATGTTGCACCGAGAGACATGACTGAAAGGGAACCATCTGCTCTTCTCTCAATGCTTCTACTCCTTCAGCTACCTGTAAGACATAAATTATCTACTACTTAACCATTCTTTGATCTCCATCATCCTGATTCCTCTCGTTTCCCAGGCCCCCCTGTTGTATATAGCTTCATATTTCATTCACTATGAATAAAGCATTTTAATAAATATGAGTCTTGGAGTCTGTTCTCTCAGTTTATAAAAGTGATGTTAAGAATTTAAACCGTCCAAACAATTTTAATGATTCTATGCACCTCACTAACTTTATTTTGTTTTAAGCCAATCTGGGACTATTTCTATTTTGTTTTTATTTTTTAGGGTTCAGATGTACACCTATTGGCCAGAATGTAGATACCCAGAAATACAGTTTTGTGTGCATGTAAAAGTTCACTCTGTTATTTTTTTTTACTTTTTTAGATTTTTCTACCGGATTATTGAGCATGCTTCAGGATATTCACTCTATTACACGTCTAAGGTTTTCTGTGGTCTTTACCGACCTCTTCGAGTACAGCCCTGGGTGAACAACACAAAAGAATATAATACTGTGTCTTTGATAACAAGAAAGATAAGGGATTTGTGGTCCAACAGTTACAAACCAGTGTTTAGATTTAGTGCATTTAAATACATTGCCAACTATAAGCCTCTACGGAAGCGTAGAGCTGCCACCTGGTGAAATTTTTTTTGGGGCTTATGTAGTAATAACGTGATACGTATCACGTTATTACGTGATACGTATCACGTTATTACTACATATTATCACGTAATAACGTGATACGTATCACGTAATAACGTGATACTTATCACGTAATAACGTGATATTATCACGTAATAACGTGATATTATCACGTAATAACGTGATACGTATCACGTTATTACTACATGGGGGGGCCGTGGTGTAGTGGTAATGGCAGTCGACCCCTGATCGGAAGGTTGGAGGTTCGAATCCCGCATCCGCCCACCATGTGTCGTTGTGTCCCTGGGCAAGACACTTAACCCCAAGTTGCTCCCGGTAGGTCTGGATGGCGCCTTGCAAGGCAGGCTACCACTACCGGTGTATGAATGTCTGAATGAATGGGTGGATGGCTGGTATTGTAAAGCGCTTTGGGGCTCCTCACAGGGGGCTGGAAAGCGCTATATAAATAAGCTCCATTTACCATTTACCATTACATAGTATCACGTTATTACGTGATACGTATAAGTATAGATGTCCATCCACATGGTATCAGCACCATTACCCATAATGCAAGTTCTCCCTTACGCTTGTTTTTGCCTGCATGCTAACAATGGCTAATTTACAGAATTTCATCAAGTTTTACTTCATGCTTGGTCTAAAACATGGAGAGATACTGATGATGCTTCGCTCTGTGGATGACATCATCATCAGTATGCGCACTCTGAGAAGAATCCTGAGCAGAATGGGACAGTTCAATATTATTTAAATGTGAAACCTCAACACATCAAAAGTAATGTTAAATGATTGAGAATAGTTTATGTTTTCACACTTTTTCATGTAGAAATAAGCTAACAGGGAGTGCCTGTATGTTTTTTTTGTTAATCTGTTTACGCATGTTTAAGCTGTCGAAAGACTTAATGTTTATGGGTGAACGTGTCTGTACAGTCTCTGCTATAAGTGCCCAACAAAAATAGGAAATTTTAGGAAAACTGTTTAAAAAAAATTCAATGCAAACTTGAAAATGTGAGTAAGTCTTACAGTTCATGATAAAAGTGAATAACCTATGGAAAGTCTTTAAAGCATATGTTTTTTTTTTAATTATAAACAGTATTTTGTTCCTTTTTTACAATGGCATGTTGTTTCCACAGAGTGCAGTAGTTTTGTATAGGATGACATTTGTCTGTGATATTTTATGGCTATGTTAAGAAAATTTTAGGAAAAAAAGTTAAATGCAAACTTGACAAAGTGTGTAAGTTTTCACAAACAAATGCAGTATTGATATTCCTGTAGCTAGTCTGCATTTTAGAACGTCACGTCGACATGAATGTGCTGCTCTAGATGGTAGAGTGATGAAAATTCAATAAAATGAAGACACTTTTCAACTGTTTGCTGTATTATTTTCTTTAGACATGTTATGTTTTTTAGGACAAGTCAGTGTCAACGTTACATCTGCCTGGGGGGATTTATTCAGTTTTATGTCCCCTGTCAGAGCCTGGGTCACAATGGGAGAGAGGCTGGCTTCTGTGCTGCTTTCATCCAGTAGGTAGTTCCAGATAAAATGCAAATTAAGGGATGTACTGTAGAGCCTAGAACTGCAG
>JBBPBX010069501.1:6517-18846 GCA_038048925.1 Garcialebias charrua
GTGCACAATCAAACACTCCAATTTATTTTAAATATAAAAATTATTCAAAATAACAAAAACAAAGACCATTTTCACTCCTGATAACTGTAAAATACAGTAAAACAGTTTAACCAAACTGCAATACATCTATTTAAAGCATGATGAAAAAGTATCCTGTAACATTTTAGTGAAAATATTGCATTTAATTAAAATCTCTTTTAAATGCGTTTGAGTATAAACAAAAAATCAGGCTTTGTTTATTAGTAACTGTTTTAAAAATAAGTTCTATTAAGTTAACACTGCGAAAGAGGGCATTGGGGGTAAAACCTAAAAAAGGTACCTATGAATAAAAAACTTATTAAACAAAGAAACAGATAAAACCAGAAAGCTCATTAGTTTGATATCGCACTGTTACATAAAAGAAAACATTTATCTGCAAACACTAAAATAAAAACAGTTCTGCTTGATTTTCACATAAAATCAAAGCAAAATGACAGAATCTATCACATATTATGATGGCTATCTAGCTGCCGAGAAAATCATGCAAGAGAAAAATGAACATCCATTGCTGTATTATGACAGAATCTTCCAAGTTCATTTTGGTGACAGAAATGAACCAGATATGGAAGAGGAAATAGGTTTTAAATTTGTTTTCAGCAAAAATCTCCACCCTGATATAAAACCATCGGCACAAATCAGGGCTAACTTCAATTGGACAACCATTGAAGAAATAAAACAATGCTCTGTCAATGTTTTTGATGCTCACACACAAAACAAACCATATTCAGAGGTGTGCCTAGGTGTAAAGATCTACTTGCTAGAGCTGGAAGAGATACGAGCATCTGCTTCTCCTCCTAAAAGAGTCAAGAAAAGACATATCTTTCAACCTAACAAACCATGTGATGAAGGTGCCGGCTGGACCAAAAAAGATCCAAAGTGGTTCAAGCGGAATCCAGAGGGTGAACCCCAAGGTCAAAAGGGAGGCAAACTTCCAAAGAATGAAAATTATGGGTACCCATGTAACCCATATAACAAAGGGTGGTCCCAACAGTAACTCCTGAGCCAATGATTCATTCCTCCTGCAACTCAGGAACCCCCGAGCAAAGGATCTGCTCCTCCTGCACCACAAGGACCCCATACCCGAGGAACCGCTCCTCTTGCACCTCGAACTGAACAGTCTGAGACAAGCAAATAACCTAAAAAGCTCCAGAAAAAAGTCCCTAAACCTCTGAGCTCAGAAGAGACAGAGAAAACATGTCGTTCGTTAGAAAGTTTGAATAATACAAGCAAGGATGACCAACCTGGTACAATGAGTGGCATTATCATTGATTATGACTCAGAGCACATACATAATAAAACAGAGCACAGAAATAACAACATTGCCAAGGATGTTGAAAGTGAGAATGCTGAAAGTCAACAAGAGAGCCTCCTCTGCAAGCTGACACAACCAACACTCACTGAACACTACCTACCACAGGTAGCAACAGGTGTAGAGATCCAAGGATCCTACACCGAAGATGCTGTACTGTCCCCATGGACAGATAAATTGGCAATCAGCCAAGCTTTCTATGAAACCTTGGTTCAAAGTCATTTGGGTCTAGAACTAATCAACAATGACAATGGCCCTCATTCACGAACCGTTCGTACGCACAGATTTGTTCTTAAACTGTGCGTACGAGTGATTTAGGATCATTTGTGGCATTCAACAATGTTTTCGTATCCTAGGATTTTTTTCAGATACAAACAAAATTTACGAGTGGTCCGGACCTGTCGTATATTTTAGGAGCAGTCGGTCCGCTGTTATCCAGATGGATTTCCCTAACTAATAACTTCATATTTCGTTATTTAGAAAATATTTTGGGTTTAAAAAAATCACGCACCATAATTATTCTTGACAATAGGTTATTCTGTTTGAATTAGAATTATAATTTTAAGTTTAATTTGTCTGGTGTGTCGCGCAGGCTTCAGTGAGTCGTGCGCTCCCCTTGGTCATCAAAGCCGCTCCTCATATTAACACCCAGGTACATAAAATCCCCATACACCGCCGCAGAACAAGTACGAATTAAGACTGATCTTGTGCCAAACACCATCGGAGCAATAGATTATTATATCTGATTCGAAATATAACCTGCAGAATGTGGTTGCGCGCTGACCAGGAGGTGCGCGCATGACCCATTTGTGCTGCAAAACATGTTGGCACGCGTCTTGCAGCGTGGCATTTATTGTCCACCATCTCAGACTATTCCTTGACCACCTCCTGTCCGTGCTGCGGCGAGATGTTTGTTTGAAGCCATTTTCAGATCAAACCATTTATTCTTGATTTCTGATACTGTACGACCCACGGGAGACAAAACATATGCACTACAATATTAATATGAAGTTAACTGTAGTTTCGAGACATTTTAAAATGCTTCTGTTCAAAAACACATCCGACACTTGCGGGGGGTGGGGGGTAGCGGTGCGCCACGGCTCTTCTGAATAAGTGAAACTATAATGTAACACAGTACACTAAAATTAAAGATATTTGACCATCCGACACTTGCGGGGGGGTGGGGGGGTAGCCACAGCGCGACTGAGAGCAGATCTCCGAACGCGTGAAGTTCCTCCTTTTACTTCTTGAGTTTGAATGAATGGACACTTCCTGCTGTCAGAAGGCAGGAAACGTGGCCTTATATGGTGTTTTGAGGGGTGGGAATTATGTAAATGACCTCTCCGTGTGCACGCGCAGCTGTTTAGAACAGGTGGGATTCATCATATTTACGCAACCCATTTACACACGTTTCCTCAGGATAGAAGACTTTGTTGAATCTGACGTGGCATGTTCGTACGAACGCTTCGTACGAACAAAAGTAGGAGAAATTTAGGATAAAAATACGAACATTTTCGTGAACGAGGGCCATTGTTTTTGCAGACTAAAGGAGCCCCTCCTCAGGCAAAAGGGGGGAAACATACACACACCAATGATGGTGACACGTCACAAACTGAACACTCAGACACACCTGCGACTGTGCCGACAGTTGGGACACAACAAAATTACACAGAAAGAGGTAAACATACGAAGAAACGTTGGCCAAAACCTAAAAGGTTCCTGTGTTCAGACCTCTGTCAACTGCGCAAATAGCTAAATCTATTCAAAAGCATCCTAACTTGTGCCCATGGACTGAAGTCCTCACCTGTGTTTGTGGTCCCCCATGACCACAAGGGGGTGGTGTTAGGTTATGCCTATGACAAAGAAAAGGATTTCAATAACTCCACAAAAGACAAAGATCTCACAAACTCACAGACTTCATGGGAAAATAAGGTAGTCCAAGCAGAAAAGAGTAAATAAACTAAATCAGGTTTACACTATATTAATTGCTAAAAGAAACAGCTCCAACTAGAACTTAGAAACGCTAAGTCTAAAACCCACAACAAAAAGTAACCTTAACAACCGTTTAAATCCACAGGATTTAATTTGACATTGGTTATAAAGCTAAGACATGTTTTTCTTGTGTGTTACATGTTGGAATCTGAAGACAAGAGTGAGTTGAAGCAGTGAAACATTGGGCCTCATGCAAGAACATGGTCGTATTTTTATCCTAAATTTCTCTTACTTTTGTTCGTATGAAGCGTTCGCACGAAGATGCCACATCTCTTCTATCCTCAGGAAAAGTGTGTAAATGAGCTGCGTACGTATGATGAATTCCACCTGTTCTATCCACCTGCGCGTGCACGCGGAGAGGTTATTTACATAATTCCCACCCCTCAAAACACCATATAAGGCTACGTTTCCTGCCTCAGAGAGCAGGAAGTGTCCGTTCATACAAATGACAGCGGAAAGTAAAAAGGATAACTTTACTGGTGCGGAGATTGAAGTTCTGCTCTCCGAGATCGAGAAAAGAAAATCTGTCCTTTTTAGCAGCGTCACTCATGGGATTAAAGGACCAGCTAAAGCCAAAGAATGTTTGTTTATAATAAATGTGGACCTTAAAATATACACACGTCCAGGTGGCTCACTGGGAACGTATTGCGCCGTTAGCTGCTCCTGACCTTATCTAGACCTCGTGGGTTCGATTCCCACAAGGTATGACTATTTTTTTTCCTTCTTTCTTTAGATTATTTATTCATTCCAGATTAAAAAACTTTATGCTTTATTTCTTGTTGTATTGTAAATAGTTTTCTTGTGTTTTTTAAATCTGGAATGAATTAAAAGAAAAAAAAAACGTTGTCCCATGTGGGAATTGAACCCATAAGGTTCGGAACGACGAGCCAACGCTCATCTCACTGAGCTATCGGAGCTCTATGACTGCAACAGGAGGAGGTCAAGGTAAAGTCTGCGTTACCGAGACAAATTAAACTTAAATTAATTCATAATTTAAGTTGGTTTTAGTTTGAGATCTTCATATTAATATTGTAGTGTTAGAAAACGGCATTGATAACAAATTGATTTTAATTTAAATATTTTAATCCGTTAGTCATTATTACATTTAAAATTATAATTCTAATTCAAACAGAATAACCTATTGTCAAAAATAATTATGGTGCGTGATTTCTTTGGACTCAAAATATTTTCTGAATAACGAAATATAAAGTTATTAGTGAAGAAAATCCGTCTGGATAACAGCAGACTGACTGCTCGTAAAATATATGACAGGTCTGGACCACTCGTAGATTTTGTTGGTATCTGAAAAAAATCTTAGGATACGAAAACATTGTTGAATGCCACAAATGCTCCTAAATCACTCGTACGCACAATTTAAGAACAAATCTGTGCGTACGAATGGTTCTTGCATGAGGCCCATTGTTTTCTAGTTGCTTAATCATTACTTTGGTCATTGTTTGAGATTTTGTATTGGTCCTGAACACTCCCAGCCAAAAGAGGTTTTGTATTATTAGTTAAAGACTACAGTGGATTTAACTATGCCAACATGCAGTTCATTTTTTAAACCTCTATCGTTGAAGAATCAATGTAGTTTAAAGCTACTTTTGGTACCATAAACTACATTGGTCTCACAATTTTTAATGTCAAACAGACTCGAACAATTCTATTCTAAGGTTACAGGTACCTAAATTTTTAAAACGAGTCTCGCCGTAGACTCCAACATTTTAAAGGGAAAACCAATAAATTACATCGTTCGTCTAAAAGGACAACAAACAATTAGACCAAACTATATTTTCTTTTTCTATTATAGATCTAACGTTAACCAAGTTATGAATGGAGGAATAGTTTGGAAGATGAGGCCTTCGTTACAGAAGCCCTCTTGACCCTTCTATAGGTATAGATCCCTATATCTAACTTTTACAGCATGAACCACCCCTTAATTGGTAACTGTAGGTGAATATAGATAAGGCTTAATGTAAAATCCCAATCATAAGCCCACCTAAAACCTTTTTTTTTGTTCTAGATGGCCGCGCTGGAGGCAACAGCAACTTCACGGGCTCCTAGCTCATTCATAGTTTTTAGTAATTTTGATAGCGACTCTGTACCTGACATTGCACGAGTTATGCATGTGAACTATAGCCGCACCGAACTGATGAGAATTGGAGCGGATTTGCCACGGGATATAGCTGAAATCGGCGGAGAAATAAAATCTACGCTCGGAAGAATGCAGCTGTTAAAGTCATCCACCTGGAAGAAATGGAGGGGGCGTTCCTGCGGGCAGAAAAGAAAGCGTTGCTCTCGGCTTCAGAAGAGAGGCTGCCGGGCGGGGGCTGTGGTGAGGCTGCGTGCAAACGCTAAAACCGGGAAACTCCCGCTGCCGTCACTTTTCCTGTCTAACGTCCGTTCGCTGGACAATAAAATGGATTTACTTCGTTTGAGGGCGAGCGAGTCAGAAGAGATGCTTCAGTGCTCTGTGTTCTCCCTGACAGAGACGTGGATTTTAAAGGAAACACCAGACTCTGTTTATCAGCTTGATGACAGACTTTTCTTCAGAGCGGACCGGAACAATGAGGTGATGGGAAAACCACGAGGAGGAGGGGTGTGTGTCTATGTAAATAAAAACTGGTGCAGAGACTATGTGGTTGTAAGGAGCTCTTGCACCGTTGATGTTGAGCAAATAACAGTGAAATGCAGACCATTCTATCTCACACGTGACTTTACTGTGATTTTTATCACAGTTATTTACATCCCACCTGGAGCTGATGGAAATGTCGCACAGCAGGAGGTTCATGATCTTATCAGCTCGCTGCAGAATGAAAACCCTGAAGCGTTATGCATAGCAGCCGGTGACTTCAACCATGTGAACTTAGGGCCAGTTTATACGGCGCGTATTTTGAGTGTAACCGCTACTTTCTCTTTGCGACTTTGCTTATCGCCTACACGACGCTGCTGGCCCCCTCTTTGACTCCGATACTTTTCTGATCCTGCTCTCAAGGTGGAACTTTTTCGCTGACCCCCCGTTGATAATGTAAACATCTCCCGCGGAGCTTTTGTTTGAACACATGCACGCAGCACGCACGCGCAGACAGCCGGCATTTTAACAATGGCGGTGGACTGGACAGTGGACACACGCACCACTTTCTGAACTATAGCTGATGGAATATATTTTGATTCTCATATTTAATTATTCTACACCTTACCTGCATCTGTGTTGGAAGAGAGCCAGCTGCCTGGATCCAGTTGTCTGTTAACGAGGCAGTCGGACATTTCACGTGTCACGCTGCACTATAACATACTAAATGTGCTATATATTAACAGTTTAACAATAATAAACAGTATTTATGTTAGCGTGGGAGATATTTAAATTTATCTGAGCTAAATGAAGCTATCTGGACTCGTTACGTCATGCCTAACATGCTGCTGAAAATGAAGACACCAGGTTGATTTTTAATTTATTTGTTTATTCAACACCACAAACTCATGTCACAAACACTGAGAATTAAATTGAACACTTTTAAAAACACGTTAACCGAACTTTAATGAACTGGACTCTGTTGTTTTCATCCTGGTGGACACTGGACCCAGATCCGAACCGCCGGTCCGCTTCGTGGAACAGCTTCGACCTTGCAGGAAAAAAATAAAAATAAAACCTCAGTTGGTTGTTCTGTGATTAAACTAAACACAAGGAAACATTATTAAGAACATTGTTTACCTTGTAGCGCTGCTGGAAATCAGCTGATTCTCACGGAGTAAAGTCCAACATCGTCACTCGGTTCTGGTTCTGCTCAGCAACTGGTGTGCAGCTTGTTAGATGAAGCTTGGTGTCAAATCTGTTGACACTTATCCAAAATCCAGCTTTAACTTGTTGTTAACTTGTTGACAACAACTTGTAGTAGCTGAACTTTTAGCCAGAGAGGAAAACAGGCTGCCTCGGTGCTCTGTTTACCTCAGGCAGCACGCATGCGCAGTAGTGAAGGTTCCAAAAATCCCAGTGCCATCTAATGGCCCAGCATGGTAACTACAGTGAAATCATGAGGACGGGGGGTGGAGGGGGAGAGAGTCGTATCCACAGAATTTGCCCATGTCAATGCAAAACTTTTCACCTAATTAACCTACCCAAAACATCAGTTTCCCCCACACAGTGTCCGTGTAAACAGGGTCTTAAAAGACTGTCTCCCAAACCTCTATCAACATGTAACCATAGCAACACGGGAAGGAAAAACACTAGATCAGGTTTACACAAACGTCAGGGGGGGTTACAAGGCCATACCCAGGCCCAACCTAGGAGCTTCTGACCACACCTCTGTTTTCATGGTTCCAGCTCTCTCCCCCCCACTGAGACGCTCCAGACCAGTACAAAGGGAAGTTAAGTGCTGGCTCCAGGACAGTGGCCCCATGCTGAGAGATTGTTTTGAAAGAACAGACTGGAATGTCTTCAGAGGAGATGTTGAAAACAGAGGATCAGTTGGACACATGCTCAGAAAGTGTCTCCATCAAAAAATATGTTAAATGTTATCCAAATCCAAAACCATGGTTAAATGCAGAAGTTCGCACCCTGCTGGCAGCTAGGAATACTGCCTTCAAGTCTGGAAACTCAGAGGAGCTGAGAAGGACTAGGAGGGAGCTGGTTGCTGGAATCAAGAGGGCCAAAGCCAAGTATGCACAGAGAATTGAGGGTCAGTTCACATCACAAGACCCACAGAGCATGTGGAGGGGATTAAAGTGCATAACAGACTATAAAGGAAGGAGTGAACAATGTCCCAAAGATACATCTCTGCCAGATGCCCTCAACAGGTTTTATGCACGCTTTGAGGACCCAAACAGACCACCCAGCACCAGACTCACCTCACCACTGGATGAAGAGCGTCTCAGCGTTACCGTAGCAGAAGTGAGGAGTAGTCTCAAGAGAATCAACCCTCACAAAGCAACCGATCCGGACAACATTCCCGGGAAAGTGTTAAAAAAATGTGCTGATGGACGGAGGTTGGGTGTGTTTGCCTTGTGCTCTTTTGTGGATAATTGTTGTTTTGTTGTCTTACTTTCTCTTTTCTTTCTTTCTCTCTTAAAAAANAAAACATATTGGAGTGAGAGGATGGCTAAAAGGTGTGAAGGGAGGCCATCTATAAATGAAAAAAAAGAAAAAAAAAAGAATGTGCTGATCAGCTCTGCGATGTGCTGGCAGACATATTTAACACCTCACTTGCCCTGGAAACAGTTCCCACCTGCCTGAAGACTGCCACCATCATCCCAGTCCCAAAAAGCTCCACAGTGACTGGCCTGAATGACTATCGGCCAGTGGCCCTCACCCCGATAGTCGCAAAATGCTTTGAGAAACTGGTCATGACTCACATCAAAACATCCATCAACATGAACGTGGACCCCCATCAGTATGCATACCGTGAGAACCGATCAACAGAGGACGCAATCTCCTCTGTGGTCCACACTGCTCTCACCCACCTGGATCAGAAGGACTCATACGTCCGTATGCTCTTTGTGGACTTCACGTCTGCCTTCAACACCATGATCCCCCAAACCCTGATGGACAAACTATTTACACTTGGACTAAGCCCCTCCATTTGTAACTGGGTCGCAGACTTCTTAACAAACAGACCTCAGTCCGTGAAGATCCACAACTTCTCCTCCTCCACCATAACCCTCAGCACTGGCTCTCCTCAAGGATGTGTGTTAAGCCCTCTTCTGTTCACTCTGCTCACACATGATTGTGCAGCCACCCATCCAGGCTGTCATATTGTAAAGTTTGCAGATGATACAGCTGTGGTGGGCTGCATCACGAACAATGATGAGTCCAGCTACAGGCAGGAGGTGGAACATCTGGAGAGCTGGTGCAAGGACAATAACCTTCACATAAATGTGAAGAAGACAAAGGAGATGATTGTGGACTTCAGAAGGAAAAAACACACCCACACCCCACTGAACATAAGTGGATCTGCAGTGGAAGTGGTCTCCAGCTACAAGTACTTGGGTGTACACTAGCAGACAAGACAAACAGCAGCTATTTTTTTTCCACAGTAAGCACATCTCAGGAGAAATTAGATATCCAGCCTTTCCCAAGGCTGTTTCCAAGGGAGTCAGATAAGAATTAACAAATATTTTCACATCAGGCACACATTGTAATTTCTGTGGCCTTCAGTCTGTAAGGGCGATTCTGTTCCAATCCAATTCGGGACTTTTTCCACTGATCCAAGCTCTGACCTCAGATGTTGACCACAGCTGACCAGAGTCCCAATCCGAGGGTGATCTGTTCACCCTCTGGATAAGCTCGCAAACAGCTGATTTCTGATGTTGACCACAGCGTCCAGAGTCCAAATCCGTGGGTGAGCTGTTTCACCCTCTGGATAAGCTCACAAACAGCTGATTTCTCGAGGTCACGGCGCAGACCAGACATCGGGTGCTCCAGGCAGTTAAGTCCTGCTGAAGTCTCCCTCATTTTGCGATAGACCAGTGCTCCACAAACGCCAAAAAAGCAAAGCGCTGCCATCATAATCCAATATAATCCAAGATTCTTCACCTCCACAGAGCACTCCCAGGAATCCACGGAACCCATGGCGGAATCCATGGCGTATCCTCCGTCACTCTGTGAGGGTGGGAAGGCTCCCCTTGTGCCGTTCCTTTCTGTAGAGATCTTGTTTGTAGAATCGAATGCCCAAACCTCCAATCCATCTTAATTTGCGTTCGAGGTGCTTAGCTGAGGAGCTGCCAGCAGCAGGGGGGAGGAAGGACAGGAGAGGGAAGGGTTACGACTGCCTCCGTCGAGAGCAAGGTTGAATTTTTTTTTTTAAACTTTAAACTTAGAACATAGATACAGAGCTGAGTGAAAGGAGAACAAACAAGGAAGGACCAACAGATGGTGCCAGCCTATTGACAAGAAACCAAACAAGGAACAGACAAAGGCCAGCAGAGGGCGCCATCCTAACAAAAAATGCATAACACATAGAAACAGAATGACACCGACTAGAAACGAACCAGCCAACAACCTTTGATGTAGGGATCTGCAACTCCAACGTTGGTCTCCAATCTTGATCCAAGGGTCGCCTCCTCAGTGTCAATCAAGGGATCCCCTCTACATGTTGTTACAAAAACAATTGTTGCTGATTAAATCAACAACTCAAATCATTGTGGAATTACCTCTGTGGATTATAAACTTTGTTTTCCAAGGGATTACAGACTTTACAGGGATTACAGTTTTTTTTCTGCTTTGTTTTGTTTTGTTTTTTGAATGTCCAGAGGACCAGACTTAGCTTTTTTAGATTACAGACTCAGTTTTCCAAGGGATTACAGACTCAGTTTTCTAAGGAATTAAACGTTTTGCCGCAATGGGATTACTAACAAATAGTATGGAATTACTAACAAACAATATGGGATTATAATTTTTCTTTTTCCACTTGCTGGATTACATCAAGATCAGAGACATTTGGTGGTATCCTTTCGTGTTGGAACTCATCCCCATGGACGGGCGATGACTTCCAAAAGGGAAGAATGTAGTGGACCATACCTTGATCTCTGGAAACTGTATTGAAACAGTTTTTCACTGAATCTCTCAGTGAAAGACAGAACACTGATGATGGAGATGTTCAATATTTATCATCTAAAACTAATTACTCTGACCCAATAATTATAACCCAGCTCACTTATATCAAATATTCTCTGTTCCCTTTAAACACTTATATTTGATAGTACAAACATGTTGTTTGCTTTTCTCCTTGATACAGAAAAGACAGTCTTCTAGCCTTGACAATGTTTGGATTAGATGTTCTTGTTTGATCAGAACCATGACTTGTTTGTTTTATCTGTAAGACGTCAGAGCTTGTCAAACTCCACCTGCTTCTTGTTTAAATAGCTTGTCATGTCCAGTACAATTCGGAATTGTGCTGAACAATGTATTTGAGACCAAACTAAGTTTCAAAAGACATTAAAAAGCCTTCCCCTTTGCAAAGTTGTTTGTCTGATTTAACACTGTTCTCTTGTTTATCTTGTGTGGTTTTTATTAAGGTAACAGGGGTTTAAAATCCCCATCATTATGGTGCCGAAAACCCATTCTCCCCATACCTGCTCCTGATGACCTCTGAACGGAGCGCAGCTGCGAGGCACGGTAAATATGACAGAAAGTCCAGTGATTGGGTTTGTCTCTGGCCAGCTTCCTCTGTCCATTTGGTGCGATCAAGGTCGGGTTGGCGGAGATTTCCAGACATCCGCACAGGTCAGCAAGAACGTAAGTGTTAAAATGTGTTTGTTGATATGTTGTTTTTAAAACAATTTGATTACAGTAACAGGAACTAGTTCACCCTGAGCCGATGACTTTAAATTTGTGGTGAGGTGTCTGTTTTTTCAACAACTAAGCGAGTTTTTGCGCACATCGTTAGTTGACAGAACCAAGATCTTTTGATATATAAGCGAGGGCGGTCAAAAATACGCCGAGACCATGTCGACATGTGAGGCTGACCGCCAGACCTTACATTGGACTTAGTGTGTCCGGCCAAGCAAGAAGAGAAATTAAGGCAAGAACTTTATTTTTATATATGACGCGTCGTTCTGTGTTTGTTTAAATTTTTTTTTGACATTTTTGTTCCTTTTTTACGAGTAACCTATATTTGTGGAGCTCTGCAGCCTTTTTTCTTCCTCCCATTTTCCTGTGTGTATGTGTAGGCAATGGCTTCTGTCTGTTATCTGTGGGCCTTTCTCAAACCCAACCGTTCATTACTTTTGAAGGTTTACAAAAAATAATTTAGTGGATCATGAGTTATTTTGCTAAGTGACAAAACAAACAGTTTCAGCTGTTTTATCTTTCATTATAAAATACTTAGTTTCCTTCCCCTCCTCTCCCACCACCCATCCTACAACCCCCCCTCCACCCCACTCTCCTCCCTCTCCTCCACCCCACCCTTCCCCCACCACCACTGTGCCAGCTTGGATTTGGGTTGACTGCAGAAGTCAGAAATACAGCACTTGGTTTCAGAGCAGAAACTAACAA